>CANDYH010000800.1:0-24073 GCA_947396885.1 Heligmosomoides polygyrus polygyrus | reverse complement strand
AATGTGGACCATGTCAAAATGCACCTCCAAGGATTCTTGGCTTCAAAAGCACAAGAATTCTACAGCTGTGGGATGGGCCAGGTAGCTGATAAATGGGAAGCAGTCCCGCGTCCCAAAAGATCTTAGTTTGATTGAAAACTGTTATTCGTTATTTGTTTATGAACACTTTTGTTGAAAACGCTTGAGAATCCACGAAATTAGTTGCCAACCTAATATATCTAAAAATGCTAGCGTTATTTGCAAGGCTCTAACATCGCAGCTAGTGAACTTTTGATGATGTTTGAGACTCATATGAAAGCGCAAGATAGCGAGATGTCGTATGCGTGCAAATAATCAAGGTTGCGCGATGCATCCGCCTGAAACCTGACATTTCGTACTCGATTGGTTGTGCATAGGCTGAACGCTTGTCACAATCTTGTCACTATTTGACTATGTTAACCTGTGCTGTGCTTCTTTTAACTTTTAGAACTTGACAATCACGTGAAAGATACATGACATGTGAGTTTATTGATCGCACAATTTATCGCTGTCGCTATCGTCTACATATCTGAACTCATAGCAGCAGTAATAACCGGCTCTAGGCTTTCCTTCGAGGAGAAGAAGTTTATCCTGTGGTGCTACTAGATGTTCGAGAACGTCGTCAAAGTGCAGAGGCGATTCAGCGACTGCTTCTCCAACGCACCAGCCCCTTGTGTCGCAATAACACGAGAACGAGACAAGTTCGATAATCAGTCGAGCCTGAAATGCAAGGTTTCAGGCGGGTGCATGGCGCAATCTTGACTACTCGCCACACAAATCTCATCACTCTGTGCTTTCATATTGGTTTCAAACATCCGAGAAACATCACTGGCAACCATGTTAGGACCACTCAAATAGTACCTGCTTTTTTAAGGATACCCTGCATTTTTCCTCAAGCCGTAGTGTATTTTTAATTTTTAGACCTCAAAGGAAGCACTAATCAATCAACATGGTTCTTTTATGGAGAAATTACTACAAGTATTCAATAAAACAATCAATCGAGCGTAAAATGCAAGGTTTCAGACGAGCGCGTGGCGCGATCCATACCGGTCATATATCAGTAAATGTTTTTTTCTTAAGCTTTTATATGAGCCCTTAACTTCTTCAATACCTTTACTGTGAGCAAAGCTATGGTCTTTCACACAGTGTATACAATTTTTTGAGGCACCCTGTATTATACATATTGTTCCGGAAATATTTTTAATATCAGTTTTAAGTCGCCACATTGTCATTGATTTCCGATTAATATCAGTTTGTGAGGTCCGATAGAGCTCGCTAGAAGCATTAAACATTTGGGGCTAGAATTTCACGGAAATAAATCTCTTGAAAACCGGAGCAGAGATGATTCTTAATTCAAGGCCTTTGAAACATTACACACTCATAGGAGAGGCAAGAAGTTGTTTGTTCTCTTCGTGCTGTGATTCACTCCGGAACTCTTAATTGTGCACCGTTCAAGGTGAAATGTTCACAAACACCAGAAGAAATTAAGGAAAGTAGCGTTGCCATCCGCCGCTGTGAATTTAAGTCTGCACTGGAAACCGGAAGGAAAGTGAACATTAGTTTCGTACGTCAGCAATGGATCATCCTCGGGCGCCTCGACACATACGGGTGATGGACGAGCTTGAAGATGTGAGCGGAATATGCCGATTGGAAATTGAGGACAAACTGCGAAAACCTGTTGCATATGTTTTCTGCTGTTGTAGATAAAAAGTTCCTACCGAACCGAGCGGCAGCTCCAAATAACACCTCGCAGAATTCACTAATTCAAAAACTAAAAGATTTCGACTTGAAGGTTGTATTGGGTGTCCAGAAAGTATCTGCAGAAATACGCAAATTTTTTCAAAATAACACAATTTTTTATCAACATTTTATTATTCAACCAAATAATTTCCCTCAACATCTACTACTCTCCGGTGGCGATGTCCGTTCCTCCACGTGGTGCCACTGGAAACTGCTTGCTTTTGCGAGCCGAGCCAATCACGGACAATCGAATGCAGGCGACAGGCCCTAGTGACAGGCCGGCCTACGAACATCCTGTGTCACATCATATGGTCGATGACGTTTCAGAGATCTCGAGATAGTGCTACGGCGTCCGCGGGAACCGACGCGCACTCGCAAAGCCCGGCGGGTGTGAGTAGTATGCGAGGGTCCCTGATGCGAGGACGGCATCGGGGGGCAACTGAGCTAGTCCGAAAGTCCCGTAACGTAGGCAAGACCCGCGTAGCAACGTTGAATGTGGGTACGTTGACGGGCCGCTCGTGCGAGTTGGTAGACGCACTGGAGCGAAGAAAGATAGATTTCTGTGCGGTGCAGGAGACGAGGTGGTCCTGCAGCAAGTCAAGGGACATAGGACGTGGCTTCAAGGCCGTTCTATGTGGAAGTCCCAGGACCACCAGTGGTGTCGGTATGATCGTCTCCGAGCGTTTCCGTGACGCGATTGCAAGCGTAGAACGTTTCGATGACCGCTTGATGAAGATTGTTGTCGCCGTAGAAGAGCGACGATGCCATTTCTTTTCCGCGTATGCTCCGCAGACAGGTTGCTCCGAGCAAACCAAGGACGAGTTCTGGTCCCTGCTTGATGAGAAGACAGCGGAAGTGCCGTCACAAGACATGATTGTTGTGGCAGGTGACCTTAATGGTCACGTCGGAGCAGCGAAAGATGGTTACAGCTGTCATGGTGGTTTTGGCTATGGGTCACGCAACGCCGATGGTGAGCGTATACTTGAGTATGCAGACTCACACGACCTCATCATCGTGAACACTAAGTTTCGAAAGCGTGACTCCCACCTCATCTCGTTTTATAGCGGGAACGCCAAAACGCAGATTGACTATGTCCTTGTTAGGCGTCGCGACCAAGGTCTTGTCACAGACGCGAAGACCGTGCCGTATGAGACGGTTGCCACGCAACATCGTCCACTTATCTGCTCGCTGAAGATCACACCTCCGAGGTGTAAACGTATTGAGCGATGCGGGACGGCTAGAATCAAATGGTGGCGACTGAAAGACAAGGAAGCAGCTGTTATTTCTCGCATTCGGTTGCCGACGGTAACAACTGTCGACGAAACCTGGAAGGATGCTACCGATGCGATAACTCGGGCTGCGCGTCTCGAACTCGGCACAACGAAGCCTGGACGGCGTTGGGTCGACAAGCAGGCATGGCTGTGGACTGATGATGTCAGAGAGAAGGTCAGGGAAAAGAAACGGCTATATCACGTATTTATCGGTGATAAAACAGTCGATAATTGGCGGAATTATCGAGAAGCGAAGAAAGCGGCAAAGAAGGCTGTGGCCGGTGCTAAAGCCGCACACTACGCTGATGTGAGTGAAAAACTGGAGACGCGCGATGGCGAGCGTTATCTTTACCGCCTCGCCAAAGCTCGCTGTCGCCAAGCAGAAGACATCGAGAAGTTCTTTGGCATTAACGACAAGAACGGTCATCTTCTGATGGATCGTAAGAGGGCTGTGAAGAGATGGCGCGAGTACCTCGAGGAAATCTCGAATGTAGAATTTGAACATCCTGCTGTTCCTTTTGCATCACCTGTATACGGTCCCGTTCAGAAGATCACAGTGAGCGAAACTGAAGCAGCCCTGAGGAAGATGAAGTCAGGCAAAGCCACTGGTCCCGATGACCTGCCAGCTGACCTGTGGAAGTCGAAGGGCTGGTGTCCTGCTGACTGGCTGACTGAGTTTTTCAATCAGGTTGTTGCTGAGAAGAAAGTGCCTGAGGGTTGGCAGCAAAGCACGACTATTCCGATTTGGAAGAAGAAGGGCAGTCCTGCAGACTGTGCTAGTTACCGTCCAATTCGCCTTCTTTCGCACACCATGAAAATCTTTGAGCGAATTGTCGACGGACGTATCCGGGATGTCGTACAGCTTTCCACGAATCAGTGTGGTTTCGTATCTGGCTGTGGCACCGTTGATGCCATTCACGCCGTTCGTCTTCTGCTAGAGAAGCACCGCGAGAAACAGAAACCGGTGCATTTTGCCTTCCTGGACTTGGAGAAGGCCTTCGACCGCGTTCCGCGGGAAGTGATATGGTACGCGTTGCGACGACATGGTATCCCTGAAGAGCTTATTGAGTGGGTGCGCATCCTCTACTCGTGCCCAATAAGCCGAGTGCGAGCACCAGCGGGCACCTCGATGGAGTTTCCAATATCTGTCGGAGTGCACCAGGGATCTGCGCTCTCCCCACTGCTCTTCGTGATCGTCATGGATGCAATTACACGCGATCTCCAAAGGGCAGCTCCTTGGACGCTGCTGTATGCCGATGACGTCATGCTTGCATGCGAAGACAAAGCACAGCTCGAGCGACAGGCACAGGCGTGGTGCGATCGCTTAGCATTGTTCGGACTCAAGCTAAACGTCAAAAAGACGGAATACTTGACGACGGATGTGAATGAGCATGGATCCATTAAGATCAATGGTACTGAGCTCTCACGAGTTACATCTTTCAAGTATCTTGGATCAACAGTCACGTCCGATGGCAGTCTAAAGTTGGGGGTGAACGCACGTGTGAGTGCAGCCTGGTCCAAATGGCGTTCGTTGACTGGGGTGCTTTGCGACAAGACAATTCCTGAGTACCTCAAATCAAAGGTGTATAGAGCAGTCCTCCGCCCAGTAGCGACGTACGGTGCTGAGTGCTGGCCCGTGACGAAGGAAATCGAATGCCGCCTCAGTGTAATGGAGACGAAAATGCTAAGGTGGACGGCTGGAGTAACGCGATTGGACCGCGTTCGCAATGAAACCATGCGACAAAGGTTCGGTGTCGCCTCGATAGCTGACAAGTTGCGCGAAGCACGCCTACGATGGTATGGCCACGTCCTTCGCGCTAACGACGACACCGTGTGTAAGATTGGCCTGAATCTTGAAGTCCCTGGAAAACGGCCCAGAGGACGTCCGAAACAACGTTGGCTAGATACGTTGCATATGGACTTGAAGTTAGCTGGTGTCCATCCCGACCAAGCGTTTGATCGGGAGAAGTGGCGTCACCAGACCAGAAGAGCGGACCCCGCCACCAAGCGGGGCAAACGCTATTGAAAATGATGATGATGATGATGAACATCTACTACTCTCCGCCAACGTTACGCAAGAATTCGAATTCCTCTAGAAATCCAGCGACTTGGAGGCGAAAAGGCTCGGAGGTCATTTTCGATGTGGTCACGATCTTCATAACGCTTCCCTATCAGATGATGATGAAGTGATCGAAACAGATGGCAGTCACTTGGGGTCAGATCTGGGCTGTACGGTGGATGCTGCAGAACTTCCCATCCGAGTTCCAGAATTCTCTGAGAAGTCGTCTTCGCGATGTGTGGACGCGCGTTATTGTGCAGCAAACGAACTTTCTCGAGCCTGAGCTGTTCCTTGCGCATCTTGTCGGGCAGCCTCTGGAGTTGGGTAGCGTAGACCTCGGCAGTGGCAGTCGTGCTGTCAAGCAGCAGCTCAAAATGGTAGATCCCATAAACTCCCTCCCCATCAGATGCTCAGCATGACTTTCCTCGCATGAATTGCACCTCTTACGAAAGATTTCGGCACTTCATCGCGTTGACACCATGCACGTTTACGAGCGTGGTTGACGTAGAGGACCCATTTGTCGTCTCCTGTGACGACGGTGTCCAGCCAGTTGAAGGTGCGACTTCGGGAGAGCAGCTGAGTGCATATGTTCAGACGGGTAGACAGTAGCCATGGGTAGACAGTTCGGTCATGGTGCAGTGAAATAGGAATGGAAGACGGAGTTGGATATCTTATCACCATCACCACCTATATATAAAAGAGTTTGTCCGTCGAGTGATCCAAGTTAAGTGAGATACGCCTCATCATCTACAGCGCGGAAAAAAATTTGCTATCGAACGTGGGGTGTTGCTGCAGCAGGAGAAACGTAGTCCCATACTGCTTAACACATCGGCACTCAGGAGGTGGCACCAAGAAGGGTTTATGCAATAAGGAGGGACAGTTGGGAGTTACCAATAAGGGGGGGGGGCAGTAAGGAGGACCAGCAAGGGGATCCATTACCAGTAAGGGAAACCGGATTTGGAAGATATGACACCGATGTCGCCTAATGGGCGTTCGCTCGCCGTCGTCGTGTCGTCAGCGTGGGAGGGCTACTTAATTGTGGTAGAATATTAAGGAGGATCCCGAGTGGGAGGAATCTACCTGGAAGAAGGGGCCTGGAGGCAGGGCTAGAACGGGGAACCAACAAGAAGATAGCCGTAAGGGATTTCATACGGGGAAGAATCTGCTATACGCATAACTCCTTTATGCTCAGACACAGCGGCGACTGCGCGCGTTTCTGATCGTGAGCTTCTGGATTTGGAAGATGGGTCTTCTGAGCTTCTGGATCCAGAACACGGGCATCCTACTTCAAACAATAGTCGTCATCATTCTGAATCGCCTGCCGTGAGCATGGGAGGGCCACTAATGAATGGTAAGGGGTGGTGGAGAAGGACAGTAAGGGGGACCTCTAAGGTGGACCAGGAGAGCGACCAGTAAGGAAAATAACAACCTGGAGGAGCGGTCAGGGCGGGGAAACCACCAAGAAGAGAGCAGTAGGGGGTCAATAGTGGAAGCAAAGAAGTGGGCCAGGAGTTGGGACCAATAAGGCGGGGGACTAAAGAGGGGAGGGAAGACCAGTAAAGGCGGGCCAGCAATTAGACCCAGTGAAAAGAAACGAATGAGGGGGAACCTGGCTTCGGAAGAGATGTCAACGATATCCGAAACGTTAGCTGTTGAGCATGAGAACGATTGTGGAGGAGCAACCTGAGGGACAGAAGTACTGCGCAGCACAAACCAATGACGTTAATAGCCGGTCCGGAGAGAATGTCTATGATGGCGGTACCGAAGTGGTGAACGGCTTGATGCCGATAAAGTACGCACCAGGTCCTAGATGTTAGCGAATTTTATGTTCTACAAAACTACTTTCCATAGGTCAGTAATGCTGCAAAGTCGCGCGAAGCGTGCAAGTGCTCCGACACGCCGTTAGGCGTGTCGGAGCACTTGTGCAGATACAACAGGATAGTGTCCTTATATAGTACTTATGTTGAAATCTCAGAACATTCTAGAAAAAATCTGGAGTATTGCGAAATGTTCTGCAGACACTTTCTGGAGACCCTACATTTGATTCGGCTTAATCTACAAAGTGTGCGTTAGCGCAGTCGGAGGTGACACCGATATACGCGTGCACCTCATTTCAGGTTCTTGGTTTTGATTTCCCGCCCAGGCCAAGCAGGCCTTCCTCCACTCTGGGATTGGCGAATTGATACCAGATCTGTCTTGGAGGGATAAACACATGGCCATCGGCTGGTCTCCACAACCCATTGTATGTGCCAGCAACGTGTTCCAGTCGCCACCTCGACAACTTGTGAAAAGAAGTGATGATCGCATCACTTTATCCTTTATTCTATTCGGTTGGTCGGGAAGTTGTGGCGGTACTGATTTGCCCACTTCAGACGATCACAACTTTTTCATGTTCACAAGATTCGATCGAATTAAGCACCGTTCGAATCAGCACACTTTTTCCAATGCGATATTTGTTGATTGGTTCCATCAGCGAAAACGCGGATTTTTGAGATGCGACAAATTCTAGGAAGGCATATAGTGTCGGGATTGTAGTTCAGCATACATAGGAGAGAAGAGAGGAACGCTAGCGATTTGCGTAAGGGAACATCTAGCTAGTAAAACGCGTGAAAACACAAGGACACCCCTAGGAAGGCATACGGCGATCGAGCACAACGATAACGATTTCGACATTACTCTGGCCTGACGGGAGAAGTTGGGCCGTGTCCCGGAGCCGCGATCTGTCCAGCTGTGGCCCAAGATCTGCGCAGCTACGGCCCAAGAATTCAAAAGTGGGCGGAACCACCTGCCCAGCTCGCCGCACTTGGTCATCTCGAGCTCGGCAGCACATCCTGCTCATTTAGAGGATGTGCTGCCCTCAAAAAGGATGACCGTGATTCTTGGGCCGTAGCTGGGCAGATCGTGGCTACGGCACACGGCCCAACTTCTCCCGTCCGGCCAGAGTAAGTGCACGGTCCTGGCAGTTGAGGCTGACCCAACTTTCAGACCAACGTAATAGAATCTTATACGGTGGCGCTTCTGAATTCCCTTATCAGTGTTCTTCACGCACTTGCCGAGCTTATCTAACAATGAAGACCCGCTTTCATTTTTGCCCTTTGATGGAATCACATCCTGAAAACGTTGATTCCACTCTTAAGCTTTCAGAGAAGTACCCTTGACCTTGGGATCTATTTCTGATTTTAGCGCATTTTCACTGAAAGACCTCTCAGATCTTGCCGTTACTTGGACTCTGCAGTTTCAGCGCATCTGCTTGTGGTGCAAATTCAACCTTGAAGCAAGACTTTTATTCGAACTATGCTATCTCAGCTCTCTAGGAGAGCGGCGACTCTGGCAAACAGGGCAAGGCACTTGAGATCGAATGAGACCATTTGTGGTGAAGGCGGGTTCTGCTCGGTGATTAGGCTTCGTTGGTGCAGTGCGGGCGGTTTGTCTTGTGCCGGGGCAACCACACGCACTCTCTTCATCGTCTAGCGTGGGATTATTACTTGTATCTCTATCTACCTAGTCAGCACATGAGATTCCTATTATCTGGGGGTAAAGCTCGTCTGAAAGCGATGGATGTGTGAAGACACAAGGACATGGTTCTAGTGTGAAACGCTAGTTATGTGTGTGTGTGAGAGAGAAGAACATTGCTAAATGAATGAGGTACGAAAGAACTGGAACGCTGGAAACAGTTTCTTCTCGAGCTTGAAGTTGAACGGAATGAGCACTCGATGATGACCGAACACAGCCGTCTGTGGCTGTAGATGCACGTGCTGGTTCAAACGAAAGAGGTAGTTCGCCGTTTAGATGCGTTGATAGAAGGTCCTGAAACGACTGATACAATATTGAAAGAAAAGAAACATCAGTTTTGATTTTTCTCCTCAATTTGCTCGGTTTTAAGCAGAGCGGGCTAGTGTAGCGCATTCGTATGAGGCGCTGGTTATCACACGCAACTCTATGTAGGTTTAATACTCTCGTCTTGGAAGTGTGTTTTCCGCAATATTTTCTTGGAAGTTGAGATTTTCATAAGGCCCACAACACAAGAAGGAATCTTCAAGTTCAAAAATGTTAAAAACGTTTATAGCTTGAAACAAGTTTTCAAGTTCTTTTTTTAAATTCTGAAATTTAGATTTTCTGACATTATCTAAAAACACATCCTGCTGAACCTATATCGATAAGGGCAAAGGATAAAGGACGGCGTGACTCAAGTCCACGTTTTACTCTTCCCAGACAAGTTTGGCACCAATTCATCGACCCCGGAGGGATGGAAGGCTTGGTAGGCCTGGGTGGGAAATCCGAACCAAGAACCTGGTATCGGGTGCACCCGACGGCGGGCAGACATAACTCCAATGCCGCGACGAAATTGGACGAGTTGTCGCGGTCCGACTGCTTTCGACGGGGCGGCTAGTGATTCGCGCTAGGGCCTATGTTATACTTCGGCGACGCGTCGCCGACGCTGCGACCCGTCACCGACGTCGCTGACGCTGACGTCACCACCGACGTCGCAGACGTGGCCACAAACGCGTGGTCGACGTCGGCGACGTCGTCAACAGATTCTGTGGCGGTGTCGGGGACGTCGTTGACAGGAGAGCATTGGAGCGCATTTTTAGCATCGGAGCGCGTTTTCAATGTCATCACTCGCATGCCACGTGTCTTTCACGTCACTGTCAAGTTCTAAACATCAAAAAAAAGCACATCATAAACTAATGTGGCCAAGTAGTAACAAGGTTGTAAGCATTCAGGCCATGCACAATCAAACAAGTCTGAAATGCAAGGTTTCAGACGGGGCTATTTACACGTTACACAAATCTCGTCACCTGTGCTTTCATATGAGTCTCAAACGTCTTCAAAGGTTTCACTAGCAGCAATGTTAGAACCATTCAAACAGTACCTGTATTTTTTAGGATGCCCTGTATTTTTCGCAAGACATAGTGTGTTTTTAGGTTTTAAACTTTAAAAGAAGCACAAATCAATCGATACGGTTACTTTGTAAAGAGATTATAACAAGTATTCAAGCGAAACACTATCACTAGATTGTAAAATGCAAAATAACAGACGAGTGCATGGCGCAGTCTATCCCGATAACAACAGAAGTACGGGATAGTGTTGGGCATTTAATGACTATTGATTTACCAATTTAACGATTTTACCAGCATTTTCGGTTTAGCAAAGACCTTTTTCGTTAAATCGCATTTAAATTAAATTTACGCTGAATTCTCGAAGTTCAAAGGGAAATTTAACTCTTAGGTTTGCATTACCATTTGAGAAAGCGAGGAACACTACTTATTTTCTACACAGTTCTATTTAGTATTACTTGCTCTACAAGGAAGCAAATAGGCCTAGAAAATGCGAACAGAACGGCTGAGAAGGAAACAAAAAGGAAGGAAAGTGACAAAGTGAAGGGGAGCTAAGGTTTAGGGTCCCACTCCCTCCCAAACACTCAGTGTTCTAGTGAATTGCACTTTTTTTGTTCGCAAGACGGCGTCTTTTGCACTTCTCGATTTCGTAATTCGAAGTACGGTGGTGATGATGGCAGTTTCGGGAACGAATAACCAACCGACAATCATAACACTCCATCGGAGCGCATTTTCTGCCACCCTTGGATGACGTCGGCGACGCTGACGTCGTCGGCCCGCCTGTGGCGACGTCGGCGACGTCGGTGACGCGTCTGTGGCGACGTCGGCGACACCGGCGTCGCCGACGTCGGCGGCGGAAGTATAACACCCCTGCGGAGCTCTCGGCGACGTCGCCGGCGACGCTGTGATGTGCGGGCTGCTACGCAGTGCGCAGCAGCCCCTACAGCACAGCGTCGCCGACGTCGGCGACGCGTCGCCGAAGTATAACATAGGCCTAGAGTGCGAAAGTGTGCGCCGGCGACGTCGAAGAAGGAAAGAGACATGAGATGAGGATGAGATAGGTCTGATGTATCGTGGTAAGGAAGTGGGAGTGACTGTTAACAAAGCTCGGGTGGAATGAGGCTCAATCTATGTCGAATGAGTGAAGAGAAATGCTCAAGGATTTGGTGAGTGAAATTCGAAACAAGAACTGGGACGGGATTACTAAGTAGAAGTTTCGGAAGCAAGCGTTTGTAAGCTTCTATTGGGCGGGAAGGGGATGAGCGCAGTAATCCATAGCTTTTCCTTCTATTCTAACTGGACGCTACACTTGAACGTCACCAACTCACTCGTCATAGTCCACGTGTAATGCCATTGGCAAGCACCTCCTTAGCAAACGCTGATATCTCCAGGACATGGCTTCCTTTTTTCCTCTTTATTAATAGGATGAATTTTGTTGTGATTTCGTTTTCTGCGTGCTTACAATGACTCTGAGTTATGTTTCCTTCCCTTTGCATTGTTCTCCATGTGGGCAATAAATAAATAAATAAATCCAAAGAACTATTTGCCAATTTTCTTAGCTATCAGAGGAATTTCTTCCTTTTTTCTTCAAGAGCCGAGTTAGCCTAGTGGTTAGTAGTGTAGCTTCATGCACAAACGGTCACAGGTTCGACTCCCGGCTCGGGCACGCAATGCCCTGCAAAAATTGCAAAAATGGCAACGGTTCCAGCGTCAGGCCCAGGTTGACAGGCCGGCTGATGGAGAAACCTCGTCACAAAACCATGATCACAAGTCGCAATAGAATCAGTGTAAAGGCTAGGACGTCACCCGGAAGTGGCGCACAGAACCCCCGCCCGAGTTCTGTGGTCAGTATGCGAGGGCTACCGAGGGCCGAACGACCTAGGCTAAAGAAGCTAGTTCGACTGGGGACTCTGAATGTGGGAACGCTGACCGGGAGATCTAGGGAAGTGGCTGACCTGATGAAGCGCAGAAGGATACAAGTCCTGTGTCTGCAGGAAACGCGATGGAAAGGGGCGAAAGCCAAGGAGATCGGAGAAGGGGTCAAGCTATACTACAACGGAGAGGACACCAAGAGGAACGGGGTAGGGATAGCTGTCGCGGAGTCCCTCAAGGATTCAGTAGCGGCTGTCCAAAGAATAAACGACCGCATCATGTCACTGCGGCTGGACACGAAGGAGGGTTACTGGACCATCATGTCTGTCTACGCTCCGCAGACCGGATGCTCCAAGCACGACAAGGATGACTTCTACCTCTCGCTCGAGGAAGCCATAAGGTCCGTACCAGAAGGCGACTACCTCTCCATAGCAGGGGACATGAACGGGCATGTGGGGAGTGGCAGAAGAGGAGTGGAAAGGGTTCATGGAGGAAAAGGGATCGGCCTGGTAAACCCGGATGGAGAACGAATTCTGGATCTGGCTATCGCCCACGACCTGGCTGTCTGTAGCACCTTCTTCGCGAAGAGGGAGAGCCAGAAGGTGACCTATGCTAGCGGAGAAAGAAGAACGGAGGTCGACCACATCCTGGTTCGAAGGGCTGCCCTGAAAACAGTCCGGAATGTGAAGGTCATTCCGGGAGAAGACGTGGCATCACAGCACAGAGCCTTGGTAGCCGACCTTAGCATACCTCTACCCACCAGGCCCAAAGTGAGGACGGAACCCAGGATCAGATGGTGGAGACTGCGGGGTTCAGAGCGGAACGAGCTACGAAGGGCAGTGCTTGAAGCAGGCCTTCCAGATCCAGCTGGTCCCGTGAATGAGACCTGGAGGAGGGTAGCCGAAACAATCCTGAGATGTGCCAAGGAAACCCTGGGAGAAACAAAGGGAGGAACCAGAGGGAATAAATCGGCATGGTTCTGGAACGAAGAGGTGCAGGCTGCGGTGAAGAGGAAGAAGGAGGCCTACAAGCTGTGGCAAAAGACGAGGGCACCCGAGCATCTCACAGCCTACAGGAAGCTGAAGAGGCTGGCAAAAACAGCTGTAGCGAAGGCAAAGAACGCGGAAATGGATGCCCTGTACGAGAAACTAGACGGGCCAGAGGGAGAGAAGTTCGCCATCCGCCTGGCCAAGGCGCGTCATAGAGCTAGCCTCGACATTCGAGTAGTGAAGACTGTGAAGAGTGCCGACGGTAGAGTGTTACGGAAGCCGGTCGAGGTCAGAGAGAGATGGGAGGAGTACTACAAGGAACTCCTGAACGAGGAGTTCCCTCGTCGGGAGGCCGAGGAAGAACAGCCAACGGAAGGACCCATCCCACCCTGGACGCAAGAAGAGGTTCGCAAGGCCATACGGAAGATGAAACTCGGAAAGGCAGCAGGGCCTGACGGTGTGCCAGTAGAGGCTTGGAAGGTGCTCGGGGACCTCGGAATCAACTGGCTGACGCAGTTCCTCAACAGAATCACGAAAGAAGGTAAGATGCCGGATGACTGGAGGAACAGCACCATAGTCCCCATCTTCAAGCAGAAGGGAGACGCTTCCGAATGCTCCAACTACCGAGGGATCAAACTGATCTCACACACGATGAAGATCTACGAACGACTGGTCGACTCAAGGCTGAGGGAGATGGTACCCATCTCCCAGGTGCAGTGGGGCTTCATGCCTGGGAGGTCCACCACAGACGCCATCTTCATCGCTCGTCAGGTGATGGAGAAATATCGGGAGAAACGAAAACCCTGCTACCTGGCATTCCTGGATCTGGAGAAGGCCTACGACAGGCTAGCTCGGGCCGTAATCTGGAATGCCCTTCGAGGGAGGGGTGTCCCGGAACGTCTGATCACGGTCATAAGGGACATGTACGAGGGCTAGAAAGCGGCGATACGAACTCCACACGGGGTGACAAGGAAAGTGGACATCACAGTGGGGGTACACCAAGGGTCGGCTCTGAGCCCGTTCCTCTTCCTGCTGACGCTTGACTCTATAGTGAACCACCTTGAGGAAGGCCCTCTCAGAACGATCCTCTACGCGGACGACATCGCCCTAGTAGCCGACAACCAGGAGGAGCTGGAGGAGAAGGTGCAGCTGTGGCAGAGAGCCCTTGCGGACAACGGCCTAAGGCTGAACGTGAAGAAGACGAAGTTCATCAGCTCTGAGCAGTGCGCTGGATCGATCCTAGACTGCCAAGGGGAAACGATCGAGAAGGTGGAAGAATTCCGCTACCTCGGAAGTGACCTATCCGAGGAAGGAAGTGTGGACCAGGCGGTCAGGGGACGGATAAACGCAGCCTGGCTCAAGTGGAGGGAGTCCACAGGGATCCTCTGCGACCGTAGATGCTCCAGGACGCTCAAAGGCAAGCTCTATAGAACAGTTGTAAGACCTGCCCTCCTCTACGGCAGTGAGTGCTGGGCCCTAGGTAAGGCGCAGGAGCGGCAACTGCACGCGGCAGAGATGAGGATGCTGAGGTGGGCATGTGGATGGACCCGTCGGGACAGGGTGCGAAACGAGGATGTTAGGGCAGTGATGAAGACTGCCCCGATCCAGCTGAAGATGAGAGAGCAGCGCCTGAGGTGGTATGGACACGTCCTCAGGAGACCAGAGGATCACCCCACAAGGTTGGCCCTAGATTACGAGGCACCCGGAAAGCGTCCGAGAGGAGCCCCTAGGAAAAGATGGAAGGACGTCATCAAGAGAGATCTCGCCGAAGTCGGCGCCACGGCAGATGACGCCCTTGATAGGATGAGGTGGCGACAGATCACAAGAACAGCGGACCCTGCGACTGCGCGGGACTAAACGCTCAGGAGAAGAAGAAGAAGAATCACAGGAATTTCTTCATGATATGTGTTTTATAGGCGCGTGGTGGCGCAGACGGAGGACGCGCTGACTGATGAGTGCACCCGATACCAAGTTCCTTATTCGGAAATCCCGCCAAGCCCAACGAAGCCTTCCATGTCTCCGGGGTCGGTGAACTAGTACTAGACTTGTCCTGGTAAAGATAAAGCGCTGGCTTGTTCATCGGCTGGTCAACGCAATCACTGTATGGCCAAATATGCACTCCAATCGCCTCTATGTACGACATCCCGTAGAAGTAGAATGCGTGGCGCGCCTCAAGAGGGATTGAGTAACGCCGCCTTCTATCCTTTATCCTTCAAGGCTAGATATATAAAGTTCCGAGCTTTATTGGGAGTTGGGGATCAGAGACGTCATCATCAGGGAGATCAAGGAGTCGCAGATTATGTGGGTCATTAATTAATGCGCTTCACAAAGGCACACTCTGGAGGGAGCTGTAACCTACTGAATTCCGGGGTAGGTGAAGAGAACAAGCCCTCAAAGACGGATATGGTGTCATTCGCGCCTTTTTGCGCTAAGAATTCATTGGGCTATCCTGGCACGACGCAGAAAAATATACACAAAATGACTCAATTCATTTGCTTTAAGCCTTAGGTGCCTGGTATCGAGGTTATAAGCTCATAACGATGTTTTGTTGCGTTGCGATCAAAACTTGGTGTGGCGAACAGTGCCAGTGGTGTAATGGCGCAAAGCATTCCTGTCGGGTCTCATGAAGTACGGGGTCGAGTCATGCTTGGCGTCAGAGATTTAATCGCAATAAAACATCGTTATGAGGCTTACACAATGATGGTTACGGCAAAGGAGCATCCTTGACGCGTCTTGGATTGGCAGAGACCAGATTCATCAACCACTTACCGGCCCGGTAACGGTAAAAAGTACGCCATACCTCATGATTCCGACATTCATCAGCACCGGGTTTGGCGGTACTTTCACCGTTCCTGCCGGTAAGCGGTTGATGATTGTGGCCCCTGGCCTCTCATCTTCTTACAGTAGACACTTTTTCACCCCGGTAGTTTATCGGAAAGTGATTGACTGTCCCCCAGATTCATTCGAACGGTACGGAACAGCTCAGACCTCGATCTGGCCGCGGTGCAGCTTGAGATGCTCGTCGAGGTGTTCCGTAATCCCTCGCATCTCTTCGAAGTCGGAGTGGACGTTGGACACCTGCAAGCGATCGCGTAATACTTCGTTCTCAGATGCGATTAGACCGCCGATCCCCGATCATTCGGTGCGTAATTCCCTGCGGAATGCGGGCGTGTGTATGAGAGTGCGTCGTCATCAGCCGCTCTCCGGCAAGCAGTGGAAAAGTGAGAAGGCTGTCATGCGGCTGAACGCATGATAACGAGAGCATTCAGATTGCGACTTGAAAAGCGGCGCCACAGAGGAATGTGTTGACACTGACCACTGCTGCCACTGCTGCTGGCACAGCGGCGCGCACGTGACACTACAGATGTCATCGAACGAGGATTACGGTAAGGAGACGACTGTGGCTGGCGGCTCACCTCTAATTCAGTGATCTCGAAGCGAGCCGTCCACGTGTAGCGGTGTCCCTCGTCGTCGTCTGGCTCAACGCTGAGCTTCGTGACACGAGCCGTGAGCACGGTGTCGAAGCGGAGGTACGGTATGCGGTGATGGGCGGCGCGGTTCTCGTACGAGAGTACGGTATTGAGCACGAGATGCAGCAGCGCATAGCCTTGATGGATCTCCAGTCGTGGGGCGGACATCACGCGACTATCCAGATGTCCTGCAAGAGTGTAAAAGATTAATGAGTAGCTAGCGATACTTCAGTAGTCACGTTTTAACATAATTTATAATTTTTAATTTAACATAATTCCCGTCGAATTTGACATTTTTCAAATCAAATTTGACACTTTTCTAATCTAGCCTATGACTTTTGAAATCAAAGTGAAGTCTTCCAAATTGAATTCATCTTCCTCTACATTGAGCTAGAGACGCTCCAAAAAGTTTAGAATAATTTTTTTGTGCAGGGAGCAATTTAGTACACCTTTCTTACTTTTAACCTAAGTTTTATTTCACCTACATATGTATTAAGTAAAGAGATTGTTTGGAATTTTGTAAAATTTTTATTTTTTGAGGGAAAATAATTGTTGTTTGAAAAAGCAGGAAAGGTGCGAATTTTTGGTTTCGCAAGAGTGAATGCGCCGTGCCCTATTCTAAGACGTCGCGATTTTTATTCGATTGACAGCAGAATTTCTGTTTTCACGGAGTTTGAAACCTAAGAAAAACTTAAGAAAAACAACTGTGAAGAACACAGATATCCTCACTTTCATGTTTCATGCAAACAGCATTTTTATTATCAATCAAATAAAGATCAAGACGAGCTCTTTGCGCGCTTGGCGCGATCTGGTCTTTCAATGCGCTATATGCCTGCTTCTTTGCTGTACTTTAAGACACATTTTAATTAATTATTTTTTCTAAGAAATTAAAAATTTATAAAATTATTACACTTGTTGGCACAGGTAAACTAAAAAAATTTAAGAAATGTTATATCAATTTCTCCTTGAATTCGCTTTGATTTCAGACGTCTTAAAGCTAGCTTAGAAGATTGTCCAATTTGATTTGAAAAGTGACCACCAACTCCAGGTGAAAATGGTATAAAACGTTCGATGACGTGATTCCGTTAGCGTTTACGAAGGTAAAAAGATCTTTAATACCTAAAACTGCCCTATTGTTATAACATAAAAGATAGAAGACGGAGTTACTCAATCTCTTCTGGGACGCGTCACGCATTCTACTTCTAGAGAATGTCGTGGAGGCGATTTGAACGCGTGTTTGGCCATACAATGACTTGCGGTAGCCAGCTGATGAACAAGTCAGCGCTTTATCCTTCCCAGACAAGTCTGGTACGAATTCACCGAGCCCGGAGGGATGGAAGGCTTGGTCGGCCTGGGCGGGAAATCCGAACCAGGAACCTGGTATCGGGTGCACGCGACAATCGCGCCTCCTCCGACTGCGCTCCACTCACCTCAGACGCGGACTAATACCGTGTTTGTTCCTTCCCAGTGAGGAAGCTCTAGAGGTAGTACCAATTCACTTAATGGAAGAGTTGTTTAACTATCGATTCACAGGAGATAAGGGCTCCTACCCGCTTTACCACCCGTATCCTTGAAGCAGATGGTGATAATAGCAGAATAAAAAGGCAAAGGGTAAGGGTTGGTGTCAGCCAAGTTGTACATTGCAGTAAGAGAAGAATGAGTAGCTCGGTATGAGCTACGCATTCTTCTCTTAGTTGTACAATTATTGTGCAGACATTTGGAATACGTATTTGCTCTTTACAATGACTTCAGGTGGCTAGCCGATGGACTATTCAGTGTTTTATCCTTCTCAAGGATGTCTGCGTCCACTTCACTAAACTTCGGAGAGAGGGAATGGTTGGCCTGAACGGGGTTTGAACCTCAAACTTCATCGCGATGCAAGCGAGATGCGGTACCTCCTTCAATTTCGCTACCACGCCTTCAATACATAATTCAACACTGAACGTAATTCACACGGTGCAGAAGACGTGGCGTATTCATATCTCAGTAATTGAGAATTGGCTATTACTTTTGGTTGAAGAGAAGATTGCACTCCCATATGCGGTAGGATGTAAGCAGAAGGGCAGGATTTAATGGAATCCTTTGTGGAACACGCCATGCATTCTACTTGGAGCATTGTGCATACGGTTCGACCGCATATTTTGCCCATAATTCACCGAAAATGAGCGCGTGTAGCGCAGTCGGAGGAGGCGCCGACTGTCGCGTGCACCCGATACCAGGTTCCTGGTTCGGATTTCCCGCCCAGGCCTACCAAGCCTTCCATCCCTCCGGGGTCGGTGAATTGGTACCAGACTTCTCTGGGAAGGATAGAGCGCTGACTTGCTCTTCGGCTGGCTACCGCAAGTCATTGTATGGCCAAATACGCATTCAAATTGCCTTCACGATATCCCGTAGAAGTAGAATGCGTGGCGCATCCCAAAAGAGATTGAATAACGCCGTCCTCTATCCTTTATCCTTAATTCATCGAATGGTCTTGTTCCATGTTCCCCGTAAGGATGGAAGACGTATTTTCTCAGAGCGAGACTTAAACTTTGAATCGATCAGAGGTTCGCACAAGACGTGACGCTTCCTTCGTCTGCTCTGGGAACTCAATGAACTTGATATGTTAGTAGCGAAATTTGTCTGTGATGATCCTTCAGGTTATGTAGGGGATGTGGAACGTAAGCTATTACAAATGCAATCATAATAATATAATAATACGTAATAATCAGAGTTGTTAATTGTAACCAGGAACTAACTGGGAATGCAATACGTGGCGCTAGGGACATTGTAGAGTCCTACTTCCCGGTCTCATATCCCTTTCCCAGATGCAAAGCTTCGTTTTTACTGGCACAAATCGAAAACGAGAACTGTGCTCCAGAAGCGATTCTGCCATGACAGTTCTGTCCACAAGGTGAACCGAAACAGCTGTGACCGCAGTGCACCAACCTGATCCATCCGTGACGCGGTCGAGGTCGACTAGAGCGCCCAGGCATTGCGCGTTCTCACATCGTGTTCTCAGCAGATCTTGTATGTCGGGGATTCGGTGCAGATGGAAGATGATGTTGCCGCTGTCGCTGAGGTCGACCAGCATCTCGTTGATGTAGTCCTCCGTTACCGAAACGGATGCCATCTCGTCTACTTCGCTCTGAAACTGAATAAGCTTCACTGGGCTGAATTTATAGCGCAGCTACCGCCCTCGTTCTCACCTCATGCTCAGCGTGGTTGCTTAGGGCAGACCTCTTCTCTCTGGAGATCAGGCGCTTGAACGAGAGCTTGACTCCACGTGAGTCGAATCGAGTGGCCACTCGTTCATGCTCAATCAGGCACAATGGGAAGGACTCGTCCTAAACTCTCGAATGCACTTAATTCCCGCTGATCTTTGGAGAAAAGCCAAGAAAACGCCCGTCCTTACCTTTCTCCTAATGAAATCCTCTATAGCGCCGATAGATTTGGTAATGCCAACGATTTTCTTCAAGTAGTGGAGGAATGCCGGACAGACCTTTTCATGGAGTCGAGTCTGAATGCGTTCCCTGCAATTGTTACGATTGAATACGGTTTTGCAAAATAAGAGCTACATATAAGAAAGGCACAAGTAGGCCTGTAGATGACTTGAGATGGCTTTAGACACAGAAACCGGGTTCCGGAAGTAAAAATAGGAAAAACAAACGTTGGTGAAAATTTCTCAACATAGAACTGCGCTTTTGCACCTTCTCTAGTAACAGCTTGGAAATGGGTCGTGTACGGTATAATCCACTGCTTTAGCTGGCATTTGTGGGGACCTTGTTCATAGTTCTATCGGTACTTGTCGGTAATGTGGCCTAGATGGAGGTCGGCAACACGGCAGCCAATCAGAGCACAGACTGTGCACGTTCACTCTTACGTGGGTAAACCCAGCTGAGGCGATGAAGCATGACGCCTGAGCTGAACCAAACCATAGGATGCGGAGCTGGAAATTTCGGCAGTTGTAGTTAAAATGGTCAGAAGTCAGAGTAGCTGTCGCAAAGGTCAAGTTGTCGAAAATTAAGTGGGTCGGCCACGTAATGCGTTTCACAGACGCGCCCACTGGGTGAGAGCCGTCCGTGACTGGATTCCGCGGGATGTCAAGAGAACACCAGTAGCAGGATTCATGAAGCGGCGGGAGGTGTAGATATGCGACCTCGTGGGAAGCCGGGGATGTTTCCGAGAACGTTCATGAATCCGACTACTGGACACCCACCAACTTTTTGGCCAGTCTTTCATGTGAAAGTCCTTAGCGAAGGATTGAGCACGGAGGACCCATTAGAGCATTCTGGCATGCGACGGGGACGAACGGAGACGCTGCTGGCTCGAGCTCGAGCAACTAGAACCCCTCAGCTTTACCCCTTAGGACTTGGTCATACTTCGCGACGGCAGCGAAAATAGCGACGATAGCGCTCGGAAAGTATGAACAGACGACGAGAGCGACAAGAGCTACGGGAGCGACAGGAGCGGCTGGGCGACGGACGTAATGTGGTGTACGTAATTGCACCATAACTCCTATTTCTTGCCAGTCAGTCAATCAGTCAACACCCACTAATAAACAGTCATATTATCACTCTGGTAATCAGAAGAAGTATAATAGCATTTCTTCGGTGACGAGAACAATGGCAGAATAGGAATCGTTTCCATTGAGCACTAGTGCCCTGTGACGTAATTACATACTCTACCCTCCGTCCGTTGCTCCCGTCGCCGACGCGAAGTATGAACAGGCGACAGCAGCGACGAAAGCGACGGGAGCGACAGCGAGCGATCGAGTACAAGCATATTTTGGCAGCGATCGCTCGGTTTTAATCGATTTGCATGTTTTGCACGGGCATCGAATCGCTCTCGCCGTGAAGTATGAAGAGGCCCTTGAACTCGGGTAGCTTGTGCTGTCCTGAATTGAACGTAGGTGACAATCGGAGGGTGGGTGTACGGTCGGTGCTCTGATTGGCTGGTAAAAGCATTCAGGTGAGCTTGTCCTTGAGTAAACACTTCTTTAATTTAGCACAAGATAGTCCCGTGGGAGCAGACAAGTAGGAGTTATCAGAAACAGTTTCACCTACACAGGGCTGGAGGCGTCTTAATATTGTGGTTGATCATAATGCTCAGTAAAAGTGGAGAATGTGAGAAAATGAAAAGGAAAAGCAACGTGAAAGTAGACGATCTTTCAAAGTTGACTTTTAATTCAACGCTTCTAAAGCTGGGAATCGAAAGATCTTGAAGCGAAAGGAAGTTTTTCGTAAAACACTTATCTACTTCGGGGTTTCACAAAGCAAAAGCCACAAACCTAAGCAGGTTCAGTATCTGTGACGGCATGGTAGGTGTGAGCTGCACGAGAACTTCCTCAAATCGCGCCGAGCACTTCCTTTCGATGACCTGAATCACGGTGAACGATCTTCGGAACCATTGTTGACATAACGTCACGTCCTTAGAGCCATAAATTTTTTCTTCGTCCTTAACGCGTCCTGATATCAGTACTTAGGGACCGGGAAAAATGCTCACGTGTGGGGCATTCAACTAGGAATAATGTGACATAGCGAAAAGCTTACAGTAATATGGTCATCTGCTTCGTGAAATTCGACGTCGAGATTGATCCGAACGTCGTCTAGAAGCGCTTCGAATTGGCCTTCTCTGGTGGTCTTGTACACGGTCGAGTAGAGACCCAGGTAGCGCATCCCGCCTCCGTGAGTGAAGAATCGGAACCTCGACTCGCCGAGGCGCTAAATTTGGAAAATTTTAACGAAAAATTTTTCTGGCTCAAAAAAGTCTCAGAACTTCAGATCTTTAAAACCCGTAAACTTAGGATAAGGCAAAGGACAAATAGTGCGTTAGTCAATCTCTTTTCGGGATGCGCCACGCATTCGACTGAAACGGAAAGTCGTGAAGATATTTGAATAAGTATTTAGCCTATACTACGACTTAGGGTGGCCGGTAAATGGACCAGTCATGATTTACCCTTCTAAGAGAAGACAGGTTCCAATTCACCTACTCCGGAGGGGAGGCAGGCTTGGTTGGCCTGGGCGGTACCCGAACCAGGGACCTGAAATCAGGTGCATGCAACGGCCAGCGCCCCCTCTGACTGCGCCTCCACTCGTAAGTCTCAAATTACATAACTTAAAACAATTATGCAGTTTCAGTAGGAACTTGACTGCTGTCTCGTTTTTGTTACATGTTTATATTTTAAATAAATATTTTAGTCGAGTTAGGTTTATCCACATAACCTGGCCAGTCATTGACTCCGAATATTTGAGGAATTTGCTACCATTTGTTACGAAACACGTGTGCAGCCGTCAACAACGGAGATCAATAACAAGCTCAACTTATCGATTTTTAGCGCGCAAGGCGAAATGCGGGCGCGAGGCGCCCCACATGCGCTCTAATCGATTTTTCCGATCCTGCTTCTAACTGGAGTGTTTTTATTGTTGTCTTGATTTCTTTTTCTAAATTTGCTTACACTAGACCCTGATGTATGCCTCGTATGAAATGAAATTAAAAAATAAATAAACGAAGCCTACCTTCTTCAGGCAATCGATTATTTGACGCTAGTTAGCCTAGAGCTTTTTGTATAATCAGCCTAAACGATAGCTCCTATAGCTGGAGCTACGCTCGACATTAAGTCCCATTAATATGTCACACTCCACCGTTATGTTCTGTGTAGCCTTCTTCCTTTCCTTCTTCATTTTTCAGCTTCATTCTTTTTCCACTTCAGTAATTTTCTGGCGCTGATTCTTTTTCTTCCCTCATTTAATTTTTGGCACTAGTCGCGAATATGGGCAGCATTGGGAGGTGGCGACGTTCCTCCAGCCAGTCATGCTTCTTCAAGTGGGTGTGGCGTTTAGAGAGGGCGTGACGGTGGGTACTCTGATTCTTTTGCGTTGTTCAGACGGTGCTCTGATTGGTTATCATTGGCTGGTGTATTTCACTACCCAACGCTGCCCACATTCGCGACATGTTCCCAGTTTTTTGCTATTTTCAGCCAGCTATTATTTTCGGCCAGCTATTATCTCTTCTTCCTTATTACGTTGTCCGACTTTAACGTCATTTAGCATTGACAAAAAGAAAGATAAGTAATTAGATGAAATAAATTTCAGGAAGCAGTAAAGGAATTTTTATCAGCCCTTTTTCTTATTCGCCTTATTATCGAATTTCACAAGCAAGAAGTCAGTTCGTTATCAAGGTCTCGATAGATTAGAACGGCACTTCGTTGCAATGAACTCTGACGGAGCAAACTCCAGTGCGGGGGCAGCGAACGTTTGTAGCCGATAGAGGTGATGTGATTCAAGCGTTTCCGCTTGCATAAGCGGATGCTTTGGCCATTGTTATAGTGAACCTTATCGTTATTTCTATAATGCTGACTTAGGCATTTTTAAATACTCGTAAAAAGTATACTCAAAAAAATAAAAGGAGAATTTCCACAGGAAATGCATAACGCACTAAAATATACAGAACTATTTGGTTGCAGAAACAGATTGACGTAAATTTGAGCACTGAAGTGATGCAAAAATAGGAAATTCCAAGACAAAATTCTTTATAATTATTGTTTTCACAAAAATGTTACTCTCTGATTTTATAATGTCTTCAACGGAGCCATCTCTTGAAGACATTATAAAATCATTATTTCCTCATTTTTCCTCATCTCCAGCTTACAAGATTGAGTGTTTTTTAACTACTGGCATCTTTTGTACCGTTTACACGTCGAATTGGACATTTTTTTTAGTGCCAAAAAGAGATTGTGCCATGCCTTTGCCCAAGACATCGCGATTTTCTTCGTTTGATAGAGAAATTTCCACTTGCAGAGAGTAACATTCATAAGAACACACACATATCCCCATTT
>CANDYH010000799.1:0-190492 GCA_947396885.1 Heligmosomoides polygyrus polygyrus | reverse complement strand
TATATATATAGTAAACCTATATGAGATTCTTGAGAAGTACCGTTTTTTGAAAAATAAACAACTCAGAAGAGTAAAACCATGAAAACAACTATTTTTGAAAACCTCCAGGTTAAATTTTCATTAGCAAGTAAATACGGCACTACCGCCTCCCCCTAACCTCCCATAGAGTTAATCTTCTTGTAATCTCTGCTCATGTCCGCCTACATTTTGTTTTAACTCTTCATGTTGTTAGCGGTCCATCCAAGAGAAAGCACCTTCGAACAATTTATTTCAATTTTGCGATAGCCTTCGATAAATTTTCAGTTTGCTGCATTCGACTTTTTCATCCAATTCATTCGCTCAGTTGAACGACGTTTCCAAACATGCACTCTGGAATTCCTCCTAAAAATTCAGCCCACTCCCCTTCGCTGTTTGAACTCTCATATCTGCCTTAAATCCCTCCTTTTTGAACCATTATTGGTTAGGAACGCTAGGAAAGTTTCAGAGAACAAAACTTCCATTGGCAGGGCATTTGGAGTATGTAAACTGAAACTCTTCAATGCTTAAAGCCTTTGGTGTACTTTAAAGTCTTGTTTAATATGATTTTGTTTGATATGAATTTCGCAAATTTCGCTTGTTAACAATGCAGTGAAATCGCGTTATAGTATATGAGTTTCAGCAGAGAACGCAGGCGCCATTGTTTCCACAGAAAAAGTGGGAATCGAACGGGATCGATTTATGCGCTAAAAAATGGCTTCTCTTGTCACTGGATTACATATGTATTAGGTTGGCAACTAATTTCGTGGACTGTCAAGAATTTTCAGCAAAACTATTTATTAACAAATAACTAATGACAATCTTTAATTAAAATAAGATCCCTCAGAATGCAGAAGTGCTTCCCATATATCAGGTAGCTGATCTATCCCACGACCATAGAATTATTGTGCTTTTAAGGCTAAGAATCTTTGGAGGTGCATTTTGACCCGGTCCATATTATTAAATCGTCTTCCAACCAAGAAGTACTGCACCGAATTAAAAATGTGGTAGTCACTCGGCGCAAGGTCTGGGCTGTAAGGTGGATGAGTTTGACGCTCCGAGTCAAGGTATTCCATTTTTTGAGGCGTCCGGTTCGCTACGTTCCCTCCGTTTGGTGGTGTCAAGAAGGTATTAACTTCTGGGAGCTCGTCAAGAATGGTTCCAGCACTAATGCTGTAATCTACTCTTCTCAACCTGGCCGCGCGCAGGCTGAACTCCGCTGGCATCGGTTCAGACAGATTTTCAGGAGCGGAATTATCTTTCAGCAAGATAACGTCAGATCACCCGTCGCGAATCGGAAGCTGCAAAAAAATCGAAGACTTTGGCTGGGAGCGTTTAACTCACCCACCTTACAGCCCAGGCTGTTCGCCAAGTGACTAGCACCCTTATAGCTCGCTGCAGCACTTCTTGGTTGGAGGACGATTTATTAATGTGGACCATGTCAAAATGCACCTCCAAGGATTCTTGGCCTCAAAAGCACAAGAATTTTACAGCTGTGGGATGGGCCAGGTAGCTGATAAATGGGAAGCAGTCCCGCGTTCCAACAGATCGTTATTTGTTTGTTATTTGTTTATGAACACTTTTGTTGAAGGCGCTTGAGAGTCCACGAAATTAGTTGCCAACCTAATATATATATATATATATATATATATATATGATATTTGATTGTAGGGAAGGTTGCCGCCGTTTTTGAACGCAAATCTTTCTCTTTCTCAGACTACGTCACAGCAATATTTCTAGTGCATGTATAGGGAGTCCATGAATGTGAATGTTTATTATTATTATCAGGGATGTGCGGAGTTTCCGTTTCCGTGTTCTGAATTTCGGTTTCCGGCTATTTTGAGCTCTTCCGTTCCGTTCCGTGTTCCACCTGTTTTTGGACCGGAAGGCGGAAACGGAAATTGGCAATGTTCAACACTAGTTTTCTGTTGCACACAATTAGCTTATCACGTAGAAAGAGTTCTCCTTCACATAATTGTGAGGGAAATGCTGTTTGACAACCATAGTATTAATATTCTTGAAATTGGTTAGACTACTAAAATAAAGTACTCAAAAATGGCAACGTCTGAGTGCAGGGCAAAATAATGTGCCGGCAAAGTCTATGAATGCATTGGGTGCTAAGAAAATGCATTTAACATTTGAATGATCATAAAGTTCTTGATGCATTAGTTACAAATAGCTACAAAAACCTTCTAAGCATATAGCGCAGTATCATGAAGCAAAGGGTTCGGTGAAGTTGTGCCATGCACTTTTCTGCTCAAGATTACATCAATGCTCCTGATCGAAGGTGCACATTTCAATTTTCAATTTTATTAGGTGTGATATTCATCTATATAGAGTTATGCATCACATTTTTACTGCAGCATCACAAATATCTACCACGGGCTGTTATTTTGATTGACTAGGGTGACTTATTGACTTCTGAAACAAACCTATTACTTTGACAACCACCTAGAAACTGTCCAGCTGTGTCACCTTCAAATCAGGGAGCTTCTAGGCTGGCACAGACTGAATATTCCTGCGGAAGTGTGGGCTTACCATGACTGGTCAGTCATACAGTTATCATCTTAGAACCCAGAATAAATTCTGAGTACTATTAATAGTTTTGGTGATTAGAATATAACTGCACATATTGAGTATGCAGATATCTTTGCAGTCATCATGTCGTCCACGATGCCACAGGCTTCTAAAAATTTTGAGGAGAATGTCTTTCCTGGTCGGAAAATGATCTAGATGACTGCTCCTGATTTAGACTTCACCCGAGTGAGTTTTTAAAAGCTGGTCTGTAAGCAGCCTAAAGTGATTAAGTAGGTTAAGTCTACTCAAGGTTTAAAAAGTACAGCGAAGATCCGTCGCAGGAAATAGATACGGAAACAGCGGAGAGACTGCATGCTGAAATAGTGAGAAATAATAAGACAGGACCATGAATTTGTTTTCGTTTATTGCTCTAGCCATAGCTAAAAGGTTATCATAACAATATTATGAATCCATGCCTTGTTATGTTATGTTGTGATGACGATGAGCAATAATCTGTGGAAGATTCTGCTGCTCGCAAAGATCTGGGCAAAAAAAGTGCAATAGAAGTCGCCTCTGACATAATTTAAGATGCACTTTTGAAAAAATGGCGAATGTGTCTAATTTCCGTTCCGCGTTTCATATTCCGGTTTCCGGCCATTTTTGAGCGTTTCCGTTTCGCCTTTCGTCTTCCGCTTTTTCAAGAAAAATTTGAGCACATCCCTGATTATTATTAACTGGTCACTCGTGAATAGCCCTCTCCAGGAAGATGGAAGTTTGGAAGGAGTACATTCGTGGCGCATTCGGGGAAGTTATTGTGTCCGACTGCACTGTATGATATTGGTTCGCTCGCTTTCGTAACGGTGACTTCAATATCAAGGTCTTCGCTCATTTGGGGCGTCCTTTCGAATTCGACAGCGACTATAGCGGCTGGTGGAACGAGACAAACGGCAAACGACGCATGAACTGGCAGAACGTCTACGAGTACGCTCTAGCGCTGTTGCTGACCATCTACCACAACTGAATAAGGTGCACAAGTTGCGCTGTGGGTTCCCATGACTTGACGAAACGCGATCGCCGGCGACGCCCAGAGGTCGCTGCCCAGTTGCAGGCGTACAGGCGCACGAATAGTTGACTGACGTCCCCGTCACAGAAGATGAGAAGTGGTGTCTGCACATCAACATCAGGCGAAGTCAAACCTGAGTTGACGAGGGTGAGCAGCCAGAGCCTCAACCAAAGGCAGGCCTTCACTCTGGATCGATATAACTTGTATCGAAAGATAGGTCCAAAGAAATGGTATAACATCGCTGACAATCGTCCATGGTTTGAGCTGAAAGAAACAGGAGGCTCGTATACGTCTCCGCGTCAAGACGTCCACTGACCTAGCCCCCTCCCCCATCCCCCATCTTTGTGATGGACAGCGTGGCAAATGGATTCTTCTTATTCTTCCGAGTTTGTCCCGCTTAGCTGCGGGTCGGCTTTCATGGAATGATTCACCACTTTCACCACTTTCCCTGATCAATTTTCTGGTCGGGGTGAACCTAGCTATGTTTAAGTCCCGATACACGGCATCAAGCCATCGCTGCATTGGTCGCCCTCCTGGGAGTCTTTCAGGCGCATCAAGGCTAATTGTAAGACCAGTCTTTCGGACGGTGTCACCTTTTTTTGCGCGAAGGACGTGGAGGGGGCCATCGCAGACGAGCTTCGCGCAGTTTCTCAGCTATCAAGGCGACACCAAACTTCTGCCGCATGGAGTCATTTTCGTGCGGTGTCACCTTTTGCGCAAAGGACGACGTCGAAGAGGAGTGGGGAGAGTGCAGACCCTTGATTACCCAGACAGAAATGGGGAACTCAATCGACGTACCTGCTGCAGTTTGCATTCGACTCTTTGAATAATACTACCGTATTCGTACCCACTCTATGAGCTCTTCTGCTCTTGTAAGGCACACCATATCACTTAATCAAAAACCTCCAAATCCAGGAAGGCAAGATGCACTGGCTTTTGTTTCTCGCTGTGCTTCTCTATCAGAAGACGAATGGCGTGTATGGCATCGACTGTGCCACAACCAGACCATCAAAGTAATTGCGCTATCGATTCAAAACCATCTTGCGGCCCATGATTACATGGTCGTTCTCAACGTTGATGCCAAAGAACCTCTCAATATCCTCAGTCT
The DNA here is from genome assembly GCA_947396885.1 of Heligmosomoides polygyrus polygyrus. Taxonomy (NCBI): domain Eukaryota; kingdom Metazoa; phylum Nematoda; class Chromadorea; order Rhabditida; family Heligmosomidae; genus Heligmosomoides; species Heligmosomoides polygyrus. The sequence goes on along the minus strand of CANDYH010000799.1, from coordinate 185,789 downwards.
GGCGATAAAGGACCTTGACGAGTCGATAAAGAATTCGCCCACGACTCAGATTTTCCGTTGACATCATGGTAATGAGTCGGCTATCGCCTTCTTAGATGTTTTCTCGGCTTCCTGATACAGACGCCATTTGTCGGTTGTATTACCGCCGAGGAATGCGTGCTAATGCGCGGTAATGTGTTTTATTCTTTTGAACTCTTCCCTTAACTTCGGTGGTCCACGGCTGTGTCTGCCTATCAACCTTACGCCGTCTCGCTTTCGTAGTGCAGAGTTCGGAACGCCCGGACCTAAGAATGGCTTCGGTTAGGGGTCGTTTAGTGTGCGCGCGGCGCGCGACGCGATGCATGTGTAGTGGCCAAATTGATCGAACGACGCGATTGATCAATTCAGCCATTAAACATGGCATCGCGTCGCGCGTCGCGCGCACACTAAACGACCCCTTACACTTTGCCAGGTCTCGTCGACGGTCCTGACCGTCGACAACTGTATGTGCGAAGTCGCAGCCGCTTCATCCTCTTTCAGTCGCCACCAGTTAATCCTTGATGGACTTCACCGCTCGACCTGCTTAAACATCGGTGGTGTGATTTTCGTAGTCCAGATCAGTTGCGGCGTTGTGTGGCGACCGTTTCATACGACACAACCTTTGCGTCCACAACAAGCACTTGATTACGATTTCGCACTAAGACGAAGTCGATCTGCGTTTTAGTATTCCCGCTGTAGATGAGATAAGGTGGGATTCACGTTCTCGGAATTTAATGCTCACGATGGTGAGGTTATGCGAGTCTGCGTATTCAAGGATACGCTCACCATCGGCATTACGAGAGCCGTATCCGAAACCACCATGACAGCTGTAGCAGTCTTTCACAGCGCCAACGTGCCCGTGAAGGTCACCTTTGACAACGATTACGTCTTATGATTGCACTTTTTTGTCTTCTCATCAAGCAGGCTCCATTACTCACCCTTGGCTCGCTCGGAGCCAGTCTGGGGAGCATAGGATAAAGGATAAAGGACGGCGTTACTCAATCCCTTCTGGGATGCGCCAGCGCATTCTACTTCTACGGGATGTCGTGGATGCGACATGAATGCGTATTTGGCCATACAATGACTTGCGGTGGCCAGCCGATGAACAGGTCAGCGCTTTATCCTTCCCAGACAAGTCTGGTACCAATTCACCGACCCCGGAGGGATCGAAGGCTTGGTTGGCCTGGGCGGGAAATCCGAACCAGGAACCTGGTATCGAGTGCACGCGACAGTCGCGCTTCTTCCGACTGCGCTACACGCGCCCCTGGGGAGCATAAGCAGAGAAAAGATGATATCGTAGTGATAGCGGTGGAGTGGGATGGAGTTGCCCAATGGTGGTGAAGAAAATTAAGATTCTGGTGATTGGTATGGGATAACTCTCGTAGCTAGCATCACATTTGGCGTTGGCGACGTTATTGTTTATTAAAAGGATAAAGGACGGCGTTACTCAATCCCTTCTGGGATGCGCCACGCATTCTACTTCTACGGGATGTCGTGGAGGCGACATGAATGCGTATTTGGCCATACAATGACTTGCGGTGGTCAGCCGATGAACAAGTCAGCGCTTTATCCTTCCCAGACAAGCCTGGTACCAATTCACCGACCCCGGAGGGATCGAAGGCTTGGTTGGCCTGGGCGGGAAATCCGAACCAGGAACCTGGTATCGAGTGCACGCGACAGTCGCGCTTCTTCCGACTGCGCTACACGCGCCCCTGGGGAGCATAAGCAGAGAAAAGATGATATCGTAGTGATAGCGGTGGAGTGGGATGGAGTTGCCCAATGGTGGTGAAGAAAATTAAGATTCTGGTGATTGGTATGGGATAACTCTCGTAGCTAGCATCACATTTGGCGTTGGCGACGTTATTGTTTATTAAAAGGATAAAGGACGGCGTTACTCAATCCCTTCTGGGATGCGCCACGCATTCTACTTCTACGGGATGTCGTGGAGGCGACATGAATGCGTATTTGGCCATACAATGACTTGCGGTGGCCAGCCGATGAACAAGTCAGCGCTTTATCCTTCCCAGACAAGCCTGGTACCAATTCACCGACCCCGGAGGGATCGAAGGCTTGGTTGGCCTGGGCGGGAAATCCGAACCAGGAACCTGGTATCGAGTGCACGCGACAGTCGCGCTTCTTCCGACTGCGCTACACGCGCCCCTGGGGAGCATAAGCAGAAAAAAGATGATATCGTAGTGATAGCGGTGGAGTGGGATGGAGTTGCCCAATGGTGGTGAAGAAAATTAAGATTCTGGTGATTGGTATGGGATAACTCTCGTAGCTAGCATCACATTTGGCGTTGGCGACGTTATTGTTTATTAAAAGGATAAAGGACGGCGTTACTCAATCCCTTCTGGGATGCGCCAGCGCATTCTACTTCTACGGGATGTCGTGGATGCGACATGAATGCGTATTTGGCCATACAATGACTTGCGGTGGCCAGCCGATGAACAAGTCAGCGCTTTATCCTTCCCAGACAAGCCTGGTACCAATTCACCGACCCCGGAGGGATGGAAGGCTTGGTTGGCCTGGGCGGGAAATCCGAACCAGGAACCTGGTATCGGGTGCACGCGACAGTCGCGCCTCCTCCGACTGCGCTACACGCCCACTATTGTTTATTAGGATTGCATAAAGCAATAGGTTAGAAAACAAACAAGTGACAATCACAAGAAAGAACACAGGGACACAGACAGACAAACAGTGGGACAGTTCTTACAAACAATCATACTATTCAACCAATTGCAGATCTCGCAACAGACTTTTAACTCGGCCTCTGAATTGTCCCGGTGTTAGGGGGAAACTGAAGGTGCTTAGGAAATTTAGAAAAACTAAATGTGCCTAGAGGTGTTTAGAGAATTAGAAAGTGAAAGGCATTGCTCGCGAACTGTTTCTGGGCCGAGGTAGCTGTAGCTTATCAGAGTCGCCTCTTGTGTGCGAAGTCTTCATCTTAAAAAAATCTACAAGGCCCAGAATCGGTAGTAACAACTTATGTACAAGACATATATAAAAAACCTTGCGGCGAAATCCCAGAGATGGTAGTCCAAGATATTTATTTCTGATTGATGCTTTCGGTAACGGAGGAAACTCTATGTTCTAAGAAGAAGCTTCCTAGTGAAGTTGTTCTGTGCCTTCTCGTTCACGAGTGTAGCGGCATTCGAATTGTTGAGAGTAGAGATTCTGGAAACGCAAGCGCTCCGCTGGATTCGGACCATCGAATAGAGTTAAGAAACCTCGCTAATTCCTGTTGTGCTCTAATTATGACCTCATTACTATGACTTTCCCCAGGAGATGGAGATCTTGGCAGAATTCTGCCTAATTCGCACTGAATAAAGGGCGTTCAAGATAAGCTGCACTTATTGGGTTACCTTTTCAGAGACAGATGAACTAGAAATGCCTTCGTTGCAAAACTCCCTTGCTCGCCCAAGGTAATTATATCCACAGGATGTAATTTATTATTTACCAACATGATCCTTTAAGAAATCTTAGAAGAATGCACTTTTCTCAGTTTTCCTTACTAGTGCTGACTGCAGCGCGTCACTGCAACCAAATCGATTGGAAACACTGCCGAATTTAGAATAAGCAGACCTTCTTTGCAAAACCGATTTGCTCAAATTTACCCTCATCTTTCGCAGGCACCAAGCATGTCTTATAGGAGAGTGATCTTTCTCAAGTATTATCGGGAATATCTCTGAAACTGACATACTTTCCACCAACTCACCTGTTTTCTCTGCTCCATTGAATTTTCGAATTTTGCAGTGGCTGTAACTTTTTTGAGACAACTTGAAGGGGCGAGCTTTTTCCGGTTTGCACCAGCAGTCACTGGTTTCGATGTGGTGGCAGTACGTCTATTTCACATAAACCAATCATTCCTTTTCCTCTCCTTGCTTTTTCCCTTGCTTAAATCTTGAATAAAAATGAACGCTAGCTGTCTTCGTCCGCTGCTTCTGCGGACGAGGTTTTTGGCTAGAATCTTCGCCGGCCTGTCGTTTCGACTTTGTCGATGCCGGTGCGCTACCGGTTGCTAACTGACTTAGCGTGGTAGCGCGATCGCTGCACACCAACCGTGAGGACAGCTGATTCTAGCCGGCGCTCATCGATGTACCTCCTTCGACCGCGGAGGACGGCGCAGCGTAGCGACTGCTCGTACCGACAATCTTGGCGTCTGTGACAAGCCCTCTGTCACAGGCCACCCGCGTTGCCTAACATGGAAATAGTTAAACGGCACATTCCAAGTCCGACCTATTTCTTTTTCCTTCGGGAAGAAGTCGCATTTTCCTAAAGGCCGAATACATTTGACTTTTCTGAACATCGAGTTTCCATTCATCATATGTTATCCGGTTTTGTTCTTGTCGTCTTCTGGTCCATACTTGATGACGTCCTATGCAAACTGAGATTTCTCCGCCCGTAACCGATTGTCATAGCGTCCGACCAGGGGTGTGCGCTGGCTTGCCGCGGTAAAATTTTTACCGCATATTTCTAACGCGGAAATTCGCCGGTAAATTCCGGTAAATTCGATAAACCCGTTATTTTTTTAATTTGACGTTCCCCCAAAAACAGCTACTTTTAAGCGGTGGTGATGTAAAAATAGCGTAAACGTAAAGCTTTTCACCGAAACACCATCACGTTCAGAAAAAACCATATCATCTTCATTTTATCATGCATACGTCATCCTAAAGCAAACGACGCTCTGAAAGCAACGAGAATCCTACATCAAACAAAGCAAGCGGAAACCTAACAATGCACAAGTATAACAATCTATATTGTGGGTGCTTGAAAAGAAAGATGAAAGCTTAGTTGGAGCTCTACAAAACATTTCTCGAACATCCGACATTCAATCGAATATTGCTATATCTCTTTAGGATTAACATTCCAACTGATTTTTGAAATTATCACAATTATAATCACTTCATTCGATGAAAGAATGATTTACACCTTGCACTACTACTTCTTTGAACTGTTAAGCTGTACTTTGGAGCAAAGCTGGACACATCAGAAAAAAAAGAAAATGTGACATGATAAGGAACTCCATTTCTTATACGGGAAAATAGCCTAAAAGTTCACCTGGACATCAGGTGGACTAGCAGAGTACATTCCGATGCCTTACATCATGGACTAAACTACGGGGACAGGACATGGGCGTGTCTCCTCCTTATTCGTCTGATGATCGTCTGTTCTGAGAGCTTCTACATCTCTAGTTCAAATTGTCTTATGTCGTGTGGGGAATCTCAGCGCGAGGTACTATCCCGGTGGAGCGCGTTTTTAACACTGGACCATCTGCGCCTCGTGATATGTGGTCATGGATGTTTTAATGAGGCTTAGGACCACAAACGCTAATATCACGTTATCGGAGAGGGCAGAAGCAATCACTCCTAAAATGAAATCGGTAGTATGTTTCCTTCTTCAATCGATAGATAGAAACATGATTTTGTATGAGAAAAGTTGTTAAATTTTCCGGTAAATTTCCTACCGAAAAATGTCGTTAACAGGATTTATCGCGAAGATGCCGGTAAATCCGTTCAGCCGGTAAATCCTTAACCGTTAAACGCACACCCCTGCATCCGACGACAAAGAGGCAGAGCCGGCGGGACGGTCAGGAGTTAACCAGCCCCCTGCTGGGGGCGTGCGATCTTCCTCTCATCCCCCTTGCTCACCCACCCCCAACCCCCAAAGTTTCACCAAAAGTCGACCAGCTGCCTTACGAAACCTTTGACACGTAAAGCAAAAGTTTCCGGTCCGCGGACAGCGGTGTACCTCTTGACGCCACGCCCTGCAGCAGGGGCGGGTGTAGCTCCTGTCGCGCTGCCGCAGACCCGAGTCCAGGGTGCTGAAGCTGGTTCAGTTCTGTCGTGGCAATACGTTAGCTTAAACTTTAAGTCCGGTTCCAGAAATATCAAATCTTTGAGTAGCCCTATATATTACGATTTTTGAGGATGTCTTGTTTCCAATTGTCGAATATTATTCGGTTTTAAAAATGCCGAATTTTCGAAGAAGTGAGTATTATTCGTTTTTCAACATGTCGATTTTCAAATTGTCAGATATGATACGGTTTGTAAAGCATCAATTACTCAGATATTCGGTTGTTCAAAGTTATCTAAGAATACAAGGTCTCCCTCCTACTATTATGATTTTCAAGAAGATTAACAAAAAGTGATCACCTCTAATTGCATAACAGTGCTGAAGCAGAGCGCAGAAAAGGTAACGAGTAAAAAATGAACATTCATTGAAAACTGCTGAATAACAGAATACTAAATACCATCCTCGAAACTTATTTATTTGTTTATTTATTCAAAGCACATAATAGTGCAAATGCATAATACCAAGCAATAAAAACAATCGTTAGAAACCATGACAATAAACGTCAAACCACTAATCAAGCTGAGTACTTGGGAACAAACTCAAAAAAAACTATGTAGCAAAGAGAAAAAGGAAAAAGCACGGATTACGACATGATTTTTTTGAACCAGCAAGAAAATGTTCCGGAAAAGGTTTTTCAACATCTTACAAGGCCTAGTGTTCAGTTTTTTTAATCTTACAAGAACTGTTGTCTAAGAGTAGTCCAGCATTTAGTATTAAGTCGGTAAAGGACTTTAAAAAAGAATATCAGTTTACAAGGGAAGGATTATAGGTGACCATGAGGCTTTGAAATGAGTCCTATATCACTGGATGCGGCTTCGAACGCTGATTCCAAATACGTGTTCCGTTTCTGCTGTGCATCTGTGAACGGACTTATGGACCATTTTCGTAGCAGGCTCCTTTGCCCTCTAGGTCCACGCAGAGTGGGCTAATCACAAGAGAACGAGCCCCAGTAGGGTTGAAACTGCGCTGTCGGCCGAGCAGTGATGGCGCAGGGGGTAAAGAAGCGGCGTGCTGAGACGGGGTGGTTTATGGTTCAACTCCTCTGTGCTGCAGGATTCCACACTTCCTAAAAAGACCTGCCACGATTAACCAAAGCTCTCTATGTCAAATGGCGAAGTTTGGGAAAAATCGATTACCATGATACCACCACCCATACTTACAAGTTGGTGATCACTGCCTGAAATAACCGCCTTAGGCGATTTTTTTTCGACACACGGGGTCGATAAGGACAATACTTGCCGACCTATCTTCTAAACTAGGCGTTGTCTAGGGGCTGTTATACTTCCGTCGCCGACGTCACCGAATTCATCCAAGGGTGGCAGAAAATGCGTTCCGATGGAGTATTTTGAATGTGGGCTGGTTCTTCGTTCCAGCACTGCCACCATCCCCACCGGACCTCGAATTACGAGATCGAGAAATGCAAAAATGCCCGTCTTGCGGACACCAGTGGAGCCATTTTTACTCTCAATGGTCTTTCATCATTAGTCTCACAACCGCTGCATAATGCTGTTCGAAAATACGTTAAGCTTGCTGGAAAGCTGAGTGTTTGGAGAAGGAGTGGGAACCTAATCGTCACCTTCCCTTCGCTTTGTCACCTTTCTTCGCTTCTCTGTCGTTCTCTCCCGTTTATTCGCGCTTTCTAGGCGTTTTCGCTTTCTTGAAAAGCAAGTAACACAATATAAAATCGTGAAGAAACTGAAAACGAGAAGAGAACGTTAAAGAATTGCGAAGAACTGATACGGAGCGGCCAAAATATGAAGGACGGCCTTGAAACAGATAAATACGAAACGGAGGTAGAAAAACTGATCCAAATAGGTACGTTGCCGACGCCGTCACAGAATCTGTCGACGACGTTGCCGACGGTAGCGACGACGTCGGCGTCGGCGACGTCGGTGACGGGCTGTTGGTGACGGTTCGCAGCGTCGACGACGCGTCCCCGAAGTATAACATAGGCTTAGCCTTTGTTTATACTTACGTCGCTGCGCGGCGCGGCACGATGGTTGGGTAGATATCGACCGGGCGGCGCGAAAAATCGATATCTATGGCGATCGTGGTGCCGCGCCGCATGGCGGCGCAAGTATAAACTAGGGCTTAGCTTAGCAGCAGCTGTGGCGGCCCAGTGGTAGCTTTCTCGATTCCGAATTATTTCTTCCATCATAGGTTCAAATCCCTTCGACGTCATGTGTCTTGGATTTTGCAATTTATCGTCACTGGGACCGTTTATTCTCATCTTTACCACATTCTTGAACAAACGCTTGAAAACAGTTGTCATTTAAGTTTCCAAGCTCTTTGAACCTATAGAGGTGATGAGTTTTAATTTCCACATAAAGTCCGCCAAAAACTGATGCCAGAATCGTAATCAGCGCCAGGAATAACCCCCATTTGCAGTGAGCCATACTTACTTATACATACATACTTCAACTGCCGTAAGAGATCTGAAATTAGGAAGCCGATGTCAGATTCGCGATCAGCAGAACAAACAACACCACTAGCCGAAGTGCGAGCGAAACGCTAGCGCTATCTGACTATGGTGGATGCAGAGATTTTGCAAAAAATTATTTAGCTAATTAGATAATTATATGAAGAATCTGAAGACATTCGCCCGGTGGCGATGTCCGTTCCTCCACGTGGTACCGCTGGAAACTGCTTGCTTCTGCGGACGTTCGAATGCCTAGTGATAAGCCAGCCTACGAACATTTTGTCACATCGATTGGTTGATGACGTTTAAGAGCTTTCGAAATAATGCTACGGCTCCGCGGGAGCCGACGTGCACTCGCGAAGCGCGGCGAGTGTGAAAAGTGCGCGAGGGTCCCTGATGCGAGGACGGCATCGGGGGGCAACTGAGCTAGTCCGAAAGTCCCATAATGTAAGCAGGACCCGCGTAGCAACACTGAATGTGGGTACGTTGACGGGCCGCTCGTGCGAGTAGGTTGAAGCACTGGAGCGTAGACGAGTTGATCTCTGTGCGCTGCAGGAGACGAGGTGGTCTTGTCGCAAGTCAAGGGACATAGGACGATGCTTCAAGGCCGTTATATGTGGAAGTCCCAGGACCACCAGTGGTGTCGGAATAATCGTTTCTGAACGATTTCGTGACTCGATTGTAAGCGTCGAACGCTTTGAAGATTGATTGATGAAGATATCGATTGTCGCCGCTAAGGAGCGACTCTTCCACTTCTTCTCTGCAGACTGCTCCGCAGACTGGCCGCCCGATCAAGCCAATGATGAGTTTTGGAGCCTGCCTGATGAGAAGACAGCGGAAGTGCCGTCAGAAGATACGATTGTTGTGGCAGGTGACCTTAATGGTCACGTCTGAGCAACGAAAGACGGCTACAGCTGTCATGGTGGTTTTGGATATGGGTCGCGCAACGCCGATGGTGAGCGTATACTTGAGTATGCAGACTCACATGACCTCACCATTGTGAATACCAAGTTTCGAAAGCGTGAGTCCCACCTCATCTCGTTTTATAGCGGGAACGCCAAAACGCAGATTGTCTATGTCCTATTTAGGCGTCGCGACCAAAGCCTTGTCACAGACGCGAAGACCGTGTCGTATGAGACGGCTCCCACGCAACACCGTCCACTGATCTGCTCGCTGAAGATCACACCTTCGAGGTGTAAACATGCCGAGCGATGCGGATCGGCTAGAATCAAATGGTGGTGTCTGAAAGAGAAGGAAGCGGCAATTATTTCTCGCATCCGGTTGCCGACGGTGATATGATAGACCTGGACTCCACGAGAAGGAAGAGGGGATGGGGCCACGGACTTCCCACCGTAGGTGGTTCAGGACCCCTGCATTTCATTTACGGCTGAACTACCCTATGGCTGAACCACCATATAGAAATTCCCTTGCACTTCCCCTTGTTTTTCGTGAGGAGTCCTGGTATGTAACACAACAGCAGCTCCGATCAATCGTATATCTATAAAATATGCAAATATAGTTATTTTATACCTGAAGAAGATGCTATGAATGAGCTATGAACGAACTGCTACTAAGAGATAAAACTAAAGGCTCAAGGGCAATAAACTGAATCGAAAAGCCGTTTAGGGCTTTTTTGACTGCTCAAGAAGACGCTGCACACAACAATTAGATAATTCGAAATAACTCCAACTACATTACTGTAAACAGTAAGTGATATAGTACTCAATCTGAGAATAAGGAACGAACCGAAATGAAGTAGCGTCAAGACCACACAGCCTTCAACTATGCAAACAATGAATTACACCAACCACTGGGTTGATTAAGTTTTAATGCCTTACATGAAGTTGTCTCGTAAACTAGTTTGCTTCTGGTTATGCCGCTGCAGTGAGTCAGAGTGGAGTGCCCCCGTGAGGATATAGGATAGGATATCCGTTCTATTACTATAGCTCTGGCTAACAAGTAAAACACAATCATTAACTGTTTTGAAACGATTTTCACCCATCACTCCTTTCGGGAAGTCTAGAAAGATGGGTCCACAGATTCATCTTTGAAAAATGCGGCGATTTCACTCAACAACAAATAAAACGGTAAATAGATTTACATATAATACAAACCTACTTTAGCCTCGTAAAACTGCCAAAGTGAAACAAAAACGAGGGGGACTTCCTCCCTAGACTTGGATCCTCTTCTTTTTGGGAAAAGGCTGTGAGATACTTTCTACCAATTAGGAAATGGATTTACAAATGCAAACAGCCAAAAGAGATGAGGGAGGAAACAAGGAAAATGATAGAAAGAATGGCAAGACTGTCCGGTAGAGCAGCTCCGATTTCGAAACATATACCGTACGACCGCGTGCGCGTGTGAGGACGCTACCGAATGATAGCGCGCGCGTGATGACGCAACTGCAGTGCAAGCTTGCACGAAAGCTTCCTGCAAGCTTGCAATGCAGTTAGTTGCGCGCAAGTTTAAAATTCCTGGGTGCAAGCTTGCAAGTTAGTTAACCGCGAGCGATAAGTCGCAAGTAACTTGTTTTCGAGGTCTAAAGCCGCAAGTAACTGGTTTTGGAGTTCATAAGGCACAAGTAACTTGTTCAAAATTTTCTGAGTTCGCGCGCAGCAAACTTGTCCAAATAGGGCGGCGCGGGCACGGCGGGCAGGGCGGGAAGTGGGCGGCGGGCAGCACAGAGTACCGAACGACTGCCCCCCGAGGCGCTCTCCCGTACCTACAATCTGCTCAAAGCCTAAGGCTGGACCAGAGACTCCACCAGTCTCGTGTACACTATCGAGGAGTTTATTTGAGAGACGGATTAAAAACCGCTGTTCCGCATTCCATAGGAGGACGTGTATAGGTTTTATAGGCCTTCACGTGTGTAAAACCACATAAATGGTCAGCGGTTTAAACAAACTGTCTGTGCGAAGTTTGGGCGTACTCGATGACCATGACCCGCCGCCCATACATAGGGGTGGATGATCAGTGCCTTGTGCCGCGTGTGATTGTGAATTATGCTCTCAATAGGGGTTGTCTTGCCGCGCCTGTTGGAGGAGTTTGTTCATTGGGGTACCCCACGGGTCCCTACGAGATCCTTACGGAGCCTTACATGAACAGAAGATAGCCAGCAGTTTCTCGTCCATCTTGCGAGCTGCGCGGAACGGGAGCATTGAGGTAGATGATGATGAAGGTACCAGCGAGGAATCAGAAAGCAGGTTCCTACATGATCAGTGGAGGAAGGTGATGAGAGAAACACTAGTCAACACCGCGAATCCTTTCCACGTTCAAGTATGAGGACTACATTTCGATTCGTTTCGTCTTCAAAAATTTTTCGCCTTCGGAAGTTGATATTTAATAAGGCAATGATCAGTGACCCATATGAGTGGTGAGGTCATTGTCATCGAATTCGCCGAAACTTCGCCCAGAGAGATGATTTATGGCGCTGACCATTTATACGAGTTTCGTTTTTAAAATTTCGATTGAGTACGTAGGTTTGCCGTAAGTATGGATGAGTAAAGTTACTCAACCATGCTCATCCATACACGTGAATTGCGAATTTGTATGCCTGATGACTGATCTGCTGTAGAATCTTCTATATGCTTGTAATTTTCAACCGTATCTTGAAACTTCTCAAATGCGTTACTGATTTCAAGAGTCGTTCAGTTTTCCTCTCTCGAAGGACACTATTTAAGCTTCCCATTCGAAGTTTTCATGATGGAACTCATTGAACTCATTGATATAGTCTTAAGAATCTTTCGATTTATTACTGACTTCATACATTAGTTCTGATTTGAAGGTTTTTTCAAAAACTTTGAGAAGATATGTTGTAGGATAAAAAACGGCAATGTGTCCTTGAATTCGAAGCTGAGATCAATCAGATCTCTTCAAAAATGATCTAAGCGAAATATTTAATTCAGCATTTAACGGTGGACACTTCCGCGAACCTTAAAAAATGAAGGTGCTCCTATACCATCGTAGTAGCCTATCTTTCGATCAATGATGTTGTGGGGATGCATTGAGACGCAAGTTCCAATCCCCTCTGGGACATCCTGCTACGCCTTCTTCCAGCGTTAACTACCGTTCCTTACTTTCCGCCCGCTAGTTCTTGTCTGCTTGCCTGTGCATCGATCGATTCGGGTTGCTGATCGATTTCGCTGATTAGAGCTGTCGCGCGTCACTGCAACTCCAGCTTTGGAAATGTTGCAAGAACTCTAGCAAGCACTGTATGAATCTTCTCATCGTCGTCTTCTCCGTAACCGCGCGGTCGGTTAATGTTCAGCGAATGGTATGAATCGTTGCGACTCAAGTAGCGTCATCCACTGCCAAATGGGCATCCAAGACGGTTGTTCTCGTATCATTCAAATTTAAGTGCTTTAAGTACTGGAATTTGCTTTTATGTGGCTCCGCGTGAGATTGGCGCACACTATTTGAGCACTATCAAGGCGAATTGACTCCAGGAGGGCCACAGTGAAATCATCTGCTCACTCGCTCGGATTTGTTATTTTTACTCTTTGTAGTGCCGTTCTGTTCTCGCTTCTCGCTACACGTCCAAATGATATGGCTATTGTCGTTCTTCACAGTGCTGCGGTGTTTCCTCCCATTTTCTCTCGGCCTGGCGATGCATCTCTGTCATCGGGCTAGTCGCGCTGTTGCACCGTTTGCATTTAGGTTTCTGGAATGCATACGACTCTGCTTCTCCTGTTAGCCACAACCTCCGTCCTTATGCATGCAAATCAAGGTGTGCTTCCATATTTTTTTCTTCTATGCTATATAGATAGGATTCGTGGTAGGGCACAGTGAAACTATGCAGAAAGACCTAAATGCACTTGCACACCTGGCTCAAAAAGTACTTTACAAAACTGCTTGTCTACTTTTTGCGTTTTTCGTAAATCGTAACCCTTAAGTCGCGGGTAAAATAATTGACTGGAACGAGTGAAGGACGGCTATCTACGTCCGCTATCTTCCTCGGCTTCTCCAGATTCACGTGACTCGGTGTTTTATGAAAAGGTTATTCATCATTGGAGCCAGGAGATTTAACGGTTGACAATTTAACGAATTTAACGAATTAACGGAATTTTTCGTTAAAATCTGGGTTAACGACTTAACGGAAATGTTTGTAAATTTAATGGAATTTTTAATGGACTTTTTTCTCTGTAAGTTTATCACATTTACCCTTAGTATTCCTTAATGTTGCAGGTCTCACCCTTGCGATTAGCACTGTTCCAGAAAAATCTATTGATATTAGCAAAATTTACTCAATGTTTTCATGAAATTGTTTCAAATTTATGGAAACAGTGCATGTTGGGGGCGCGTGTAGCGCAGTAGGAGGTGCCGGCTATCGCGTGCGCCCGATACCAGGCTGGCCTGGTTCGGATTTTCCACCCAGGCCAACCAAGCCTTCCATCCCGTCCGCATCGGAGAATTGATCTCGGACGTGTCTGGGAATGATAATGCGCTGACTTCTTCATCGGCTGGCCGCCGCAGTCATTATATGGCCAAATACGCATTCAAATCGCCTCTGCGATATCCCGTAGAAGTAGAATGCGTGGAGCATCCCAAAAGGGTTGTTGAGTAACGCCGTCCTTTTTCCTTATCTTTTAATGCATTTTGCGGCTAGAAATTTCTTATCCGAGCCCCAAGCACGTCAACCATTCCACAAAGATACCGGGTTGACCCCCTCGTAAGATCTGCCTATTCCCACATTGCGCTGCTTATCCCAAAATACTTTTGCCCGCCGCCTGGAAGAGTCGGGACGGAGAGGACGTTCTTGGTCGCTGGACGTATTTTAAATGATTTTAGAAAAAAAACACACTAATAACAAAAATTAGGAATGTTACTTTTCCTAAAGATTAATGCGTTGATGACGTGTCACACACATTTCGGCAGTGTCGGACCGTGTGACACGATTTCGTGTCACGGTCCCGACGTTGCAATAAATGGCGCTCGAAGATCATGCGTTTGACAACGTGTTAACATTCCACTGAGAGGCTTTTAATTGTATTTTTATTAATTCTTTCTGTCTAGGAAGAGGGTGACTCCGCGTACCGGCCTGATTTCATATATCACGTCTTGTCGTGATCATCTCGAATGATAGTTCCATACCTGTTTTTATTCCACACCCTTAGATAATTTGTTGCTGAAGGCTTGTTTATTTTTGTGTTTGTAGATGTTAAATTGTTTATTTTACATCGCAGTGTTACACTCCATTCCTTATCCTATTAAAGTTGAAACTATAAGGTTTTCCTTGATTTTTTTCATGTGAAATAATGGTTTGCAGCTAATTGTATTTTTTAAGGAAATTTAACGATTTACTGGAGATTCAAAGAAAATTTTTCGTTAAAAAACGTCGTTAAAAATTTAACGCACAGAATTATATGTGCACCACTGATTGGGGCCTGTCATATATCTTGGCTTATATATGAAGTCCCGCCATTTTTAAACATTTCCTTCAGAATTTCGCTGAAAGTGTTTCGCATAATGTTATACACCGTTCGAAAGAAAATGATTTGCTCTATCAGATGGTATATTTTGCTTTTATTTATTTTGGTTGTTGTAAATTTTTAGGTCAATAAAATGGAAGGTCAAAAAAAAAATTCGCGTGAGGTTAGTGTTGCCGCCGTAACGGAAACGTGGCTTAAACCCAGTGTGAAGAATGAATCTCTTATTAGTGATCTATGCTCATAGTATACTACTTTTCGCTGTGACAGGAACAAGAAAAAAGGGAGCAGAGTCGCTCTTTTAGTAAAGAATAAACTGTTCCCAGATTTGGTCTATCAAGAAAGCGTACCACAAGGCTACGATATTCTTGCCTGTGATCTATACTTCAACGAGGGAAAGCATCGATTTATAGTTGTTTATAGGGTCCCAAGATGCGCTGCTAAACTTAATGAACAACTTTACAAATGCATTAGTGACTTAACTTTTTGTTAAATTCCCTGCTTCCTAATGGGAGATTTCAATTTTCCAGACATACAATGGGGAGCACAACCTTCATCGAGTCTGGCTTCGCACGCTTTTCGCTGTTGTCGTCGCACAACTACACACCGCATATTACATCTAATAGTAGGGGTAACAAGATGTTAGATTTGTTATTTACCAATGAGTTAGGAACTGTAAGTCATGTTGAAGTTACTTCGCCTATAGGGCCTAGCGATCATTCCACCATTTTTTTTTCGTCTTAAAGCTTCCGTTCCATGTGAGCAGTTCATTTACATTGCAGATTTCAAAAAAGCAAATTATGAAATGATAGGTTCATATTTAGATAAGACTGGATAAGTTCTTTTCTTAGTTTTAGAAGTGTTAATGAGATGTATGGGACTTTCATTTTCATTTTGAAGCATGTCGCATCATTGTTTTTCCCTTTGCGGAAAACTCCAGTTTCCAAAACTAGGCTGCCTCGTTATCTTGATAGGTTATATAGAGCTAAAGTTGAATCGTACAGGAAAGCCATGGTCGACAATACTGAAGACACCTGGAGATATTACAAAGAAGCGTCTGATTTATTTGTAAGAAAACTAGCCAAATTTAATAAGTCAGTGGAGAAAAAATCCTAGAATCTGGTAACAAATTGGCTTTTTACAAGTTCATTAACTCTAAAATAAAAAGCAAGCAACCGTAGCCGTTCTACATAGGGATGACGGATTAACAGATGTCTCCGATAAGGACAAAGCAGAGCTCCTTGCGGATTTCTTCGAAAGTATTTATGTAAAGGAAACTGATGATCACATGCCATTACTAGGTAAGAGTTTTCCAGAAATGCAAGATTCAGTTTGGTTTAGTCGTGTTAAAATCTAGAACTTCTCTCTAGGTGGTCAAATGCATCATCAGAAACACCTGATGGTGTTCCATTTCAATTCATAAAGAAGGTTGCTCATCACATTGCAACCCCTCTGGAATTTCTGTTTAACTTTATTTTCTTTTGTGCGGAAGGGGCTAGGAAGTGCAGGCATTCATTCATTACACCAGTTCCTAAGAAACCTCCGTATAGTAATCCTAATAATTACAGGCCTGTAAGTATAACATCCGTTTTTGCAGACTTTTCAAAAAATCTTCAAAATCAGTATTGTTAATTATTTGGAATCTAATTGTATTTTGTCTCACTGCCAACATAGTTTCAGGAAAGGAAGATCAACTGAAACACAGATTTTGGAATCTTTTGATGACTAGACCTTGGATATTGATAGAATGCGCTATATCGATTTGGTCTACTTCGACTTTGAAAAAGCATTTGATAGGGTCTCGCACAAACAGCTACTATTGAAATTAGATCAGGTGGGAATACATCTCCTAGAATACTGGCTTGGATCGAAAGTTTTCTTCACAATTGCACCTTTCAAGTGAGAGTTTATGGCTTTCTATCTAGTATTAAGGTAGCACCTAGTGGTGTGCCTCAAAGTGGGGTCTTGTCACCTTTATTGTTCACTATTTATGTAAATGATCTGCCGCTGGCGATCGAACGACCAGGTGTTACTTGTAAGATGTTTGCTGATGACGTTAAGGTTTTTGGTGGTTTGCACAATGAGGAAGATTCTATTAGCATTCAATCCGCAATAGATGAGGTTGTTCTATGGTCGAACATATGGAAGCTCCCTTTGTGGTTTAATAAAACTAAAGTGTTCCATCTGGGATCCTCTAATCCCAGACACGTCTGTGAGATAAATGGTAGTGTTCTTGAAGGTGTCGACTGTATTAGGGACCTCGGTTTTCTCCTTGATTCTAAACTTAGCTTGGAGGAGCATTGCAAACACATTTCCAGTAAGGCCGCGCAGAGGTTATTCCTTTTGTTTAAGTCCTTTAGTTCAAGTAAGCCTGCTCTACTCATTAAGGCGTATGAAATTTATGTTCACTCAATTCATGAATACGGCACATGTGTTTTCTATCCATGAAAGAAGGCCGTAGTTGACATGCTAGAGAAGGTCTAAGATAATTTCACAAGGAAAGTATTCATCAGAGCTCTTGGATACACCTACAGTAGTATACCTCGCGGAATAATCAGGAACAAAATGTTAAATCTTGATAGTCTTTAACTCAGAAGGAGAAGAAATGATTTTATTATGGCACACAGAATAATGTTAGCATTAGTTGGTTTAAATCTCAATAGATTCTTCACCTTTGCATTCTCACGCACCAGAGGACTTGAGCGTAAGCTGGTGCTTAAACAGCCACGTACAACGCTTAGGCGACACTTTTTCACTTTCAGAGCCGAATCGCCATATTCCAAACTGAGCAAAAAGATTCAGGTCCCTGACGGGTTGGCAAAGTTCAAAAACGTTTTATCTGTGCACCTGAAGTGTTGACATTTAGTTGTTTCCAAAAACTTCCTGCCATTCTCCTTGCCGTAGCGTTTTGTCCTTCTTAAACTCTTATTGTGGATCGTACAATGCAGTTGATCTATTGTAGGCAGTACTGTTGCGTTTTATGTTTTCTTTGGCTTTATCGTAGTTCTTTTAATCCCACATGTGTTTCCACATGTAATAAACTGAATTGAAAAAAAGAAAAATGACCTTCGCCGCCAGCTCCTTCTCCCTACTTATGTGAAATTTTTTGCATAAGATTATGCATCATTTGAAGGAAGAGGATTTGCTCTCCATAGGCGCATGTTTGTTGTTTTTATTTATGTTCGCGTTTATTGATTTTGAGGGCATTAACCTGGAGTGTCCAAAAGGCACACATTATTTTTACCAACATCTCCTACTCTTTGATTGATTTTTAAACTTGAACCTGATGACCTAAAAACAAGAAAAATTCAGAACGAACAAAGAACAAAACATATATTCTGATAGAATGAAACATTCTATTTCAAATGACATATGATACTGTGCGAAAAATTGGTAAACGTCATTTTTCTCTTTTCTTAGCATCTCGCTAAAAATTGAGAAAGATCAGCATTTACAAATAAACGCAACGCATAGTTTAATAGTGCGAAACATTATCTTTCGAACATTCAACATTCTACACATAACATTATCCAAGAAATTCAACCAAAGAGTAGAAAATGTTAGTAAAAAATTGTCTTCTGAACAATCCACTTGAAAGCCTCATCTCAAACAATAGTGGGAGTACCAAGACTCAAAAAACTTTGTTCTTGTGAAGTCCAAGTCTTATCATAGACGCGATGAGCGTGCCGTATGAGGTGGTCCCCCATCGTACGCGGATCTGCACCGTGATCTGCAAAGACCGCCCTCCGAGGTTGAAAGAGGTTGAGTGATGCGGTGCAGCAAGAGCGAAGTGGTGGCAAGAGCGAAGTGGTGGCGAATGAGAGAGAAGGAAGCAGCTGTGAAGCACCACAGTTTCTCGCGTGCGGTTACCGACAGTCACCGCTGTCAATGAAAAAGGCGACCTACCCCATACGTCAAGCTGCACTATTGGAAATCGGCGTTACGACAAGCAAGCATGGCTGTCGACGGCGGAGTGGCGTTCTACCTCCGCCCTTTAAACAAAGGCGTGGCAAATGTCTGCGTCTCCACTATATCGAAAGGCAGCCCCTGGACTCTCGAGCAAGCCCAGGCCCCCAGGGTCAAGCTTGAGGTTCGGGAATCGAAGGGGGGGGGGGTCGTACTGTGGCCTCATCTGGAGGGGCGGGGGGTCGTGCTCTTCCGGTTTTGGCCAAAGGACTCTCGAGCAAGCCCAGGCCCCCAGGGTCAAGCTTGAGGTTCGGGAATCGAAGGGGGGGGGGGAGGGTCGTACTCTCTTGTTCTTCAGGTTTTTAGGTGACGTTTTTAATTCTTAATAAGTTGTTTTTCCAGGAATGCTTACAAAAGTGTGGAGTCTCTCCTTCGTCTCGCGAAGTTGTAAAAATTGATATAAAAAAGTTTCAAATAATGATTCAAGATGTGATTAATATATAATTTTTTTTCGCTTAAAAATCGAAGGCCTACGTTCCGTATGAAGGCCTAGTTTTTGAAAACCGATTTTTACACCTTGTGAAAGCCCTCTTCTTCTATTTTTTTGAAAAGTCGTTAGATTTTTCAAACTGTGGAAAACTTACCGAGGTATAGTCTTTTTTGTGAACGCCGATTTTCGTCGCTCCCATGACGTCGGTGCCATATCGACCAGTGGTCGATCCAATCTATTCGTTTCAGAAAACCATAATTTTTATACTGTGCATTGAACAAGACTTGTAAATTTTTGTGGCAAGATTTCAACTGTGTGCGTGATTTGCTTCAGGTAAAAAATTTATTTTTCACGAAACATGAGAATTTGCAAATCGATCCTCCCTGATCATGTTGGAGATCGCTGCGAAGAAACTTAGTTTTTGACTGTGTATTAATCACATCTTGAACTCTAAGATGGCACAGGTTTCACTTTCTCATGCTCTTCCTCCAGAAGGTAGAAATTTTTTGCCGCGAGAAGTTCATCTTTCAGTGGCGATC
Organism: Heligmosomoides polygyrus polygyrus; assembly: GCA_947396885.1. Taxonomy (NCBI): domain Eukaryota; kingdom Metazoa; phylum Nematoda; class Chromadorea; order Rhabditida; family Heligmosomidae; genus Heligmosomoides; species Heligmosomoides polygyrus. Next base: position 166,136 of record CANDYH010000799.1, on the reverse strand, counting down.
GGTGATGTCGGAGAACGCAATGGCTCCACGTAACCTACCATATTTCAGAGTTTGTGCGACATCTCTGAAAAATTTACAGAGCTTTTAAAACAATAAGAAGTGTGGGTTCTACGCTTTAAAAAAAGCAGACTGTAAAAATAGCGATCTCGATGTAATTAACAGTGTCGAAAATTTTCGTCAAATCGTACAGATCGGAGCGTCTGTTCATACAGTGTATCGTTTCAAAAAAACAGGTTTTATTACCGTGTGTCAAACTGTGGATTAAAGCTTTATTTGGTACAACTCCATTTTCTGATGCTGTTTCCTGCAGAAGAGAGAAAATTAGCTTCGTGACAAGTCCATCCTACGGTTGCCACTCCGTCATCGCTTCGAAGAGCGCTTTCAAAAATCTTGTAGGGAAAGCACTTAATTCTCCTTAGTAATTGACACTTCAAATTTTATAGTCTGCAATTTATGACGTAGATGTTGCTCGTTCAGGCAGAAACCTAACGCGTCCATGACTTCCTGAAAAAAAAAACTGAAAGATGGAAACTTCTCATTGACTCCAAATCTGTGTGCAGAAAATCCTTATTTTTAACAAGTAATACAATCATTATTTGAAACATTTTTACAACTTAATTTTAATTTTTACAACTTTGCGGGACGAATGGGAGACTCCACGCCTTCGTAGGCATTCCTGGAAAATCCATCCACCGGTTGCCATTCCGCCATCGCTTTCGAGAGTGTCTAAAAAAATTTTGTTGATAAAGCACTCAAGTCAGCTTTAGAAATTAACACTCGGCATTGTATAGAGTAAAATTTTGAATGCAGATGTTGCTCCTTCACGTACAAAAATGTGCCCTGTCTACGAGATGCTCGGAAAGCCTGAAAAGTTGAACTCGTTGTGATTAAATCGACAACTGCTCTCAAAAGTGCTTTATTTTCAACTGTAAACAAACAAAATATTTTTATCAAAAGATAACATACACAATACCTTTATCAGCATTTTTTCTAACAAATTACTAAATTAAACAGTTACTCAGTAGCACTCTTTCTTGAACTAATCTGACACAGTGGAAGCTGCCCCTGGAAAGAAGGACCTATTAAAGGTTACAAAAATCGCATGAAAATTTTTAAAAAATTCAATGCGGATAGGAAATAAAACGGTGGTCTACACAAGTGGGGGTCGTAAATTTTTGGGCAAAAATCGAACCCCACGCTTGACCCAGGCCCAGGGGTTGGGGGTGGGGCGGGCCAGGGGGTGAAACGTTCCGCTGTCAACAGATGTCGTGAAGGCAAAATTCGAGAGAAGAAGTCGCTCTATCACGTGTTTCTCGGCGACAAACTTACCCACTTACTCACTTGCTCTCCATTAGCTGGCGTCATTTCTGACGGCAGCATCAGTACGTCACTCTGGGTGTCATGGAGTGGCGAAAGTGACGGGCAATGTTCCACCCTGCAAACGATCCAAAGCCATTTCATTCGCACTCCCTAGGCAGAAGCCTCGTCCACTCAAGCCGTCCCCTACTTTCCACGTCTTCGAGGAAGATCGTTGGACTTTCCATCCCCTCGGTCTGATCCTCCGCAATAATTCGTTAGGTGGCTGCCATGCGACTTACACGCCTGAACCACATGAGCCTGCAAGCCTGCGTTTTCGGATTCAGCAGTGAACTGATTGCAGCAGGACTTGCAGAAAAGTTTCTTTGTAATCCGACCACGAAGTGAGCGTTATTAAGTCACTTATTGCCAAGCCATCGACTAGAAGTTCCAACCGCGCGATGGTGATCGGTATTTGCACCCACTTGCTAAGAACTGCTCAAGATTCCCGTGGAGGAAACTGAAGAGGGTCCAAGGAAGATGAGGCCGAGCATGGCGACTGGTTCGGATGGCTTATCTATGGAAAGTCGATGCTCTGGTACTCTGCTGAGTGGTTGGCTACATTTTTTAACCAGGTTGTAGCGGAAAAGAGGGTGCCCGATGATTGGCAGGAAAGTACGACGATTTCGATTTGGAATAAGAAGGACGACCCTGCAGGCCGCTCAAATTACCGTCCGATTGGCTTGCTTTCACACAGCATGAAGATGTTTGAGCGAATTGTCGATGGGCGAATCCGAGAAGTCGTCAAGCCTTCCGACAACCAGTGCGGCTTCCTGGCTGGATTGTGGCGCCATCGATGACATATATACCGCCCCTCCTCTGGTGGAGAAACAAAAGCCGGTGCATCTTGTCCTCCCCGACAGGAGGTCTTTGGTCTCATACCGTGTAAGGCTATATGGTGCACCCTACGACAACGCGGCGATCCTGAAGAACTTAGAGTGTAGAACGTAGAGTGGGCGCGGATGCTTTACTCTTGCTCAAAGAGAAAAGTGAGAGCTGCGGCGGGTACCTCGATGGAGTCTTGCGTCTCTGTCGGCTACCCCAAGGGTCTGCGCTTTCCCCACTCCTCTTTGTTGTCGTCATAGATGACATTGTACCAGATTTTCAGAAACCAGCCCCAGTTCAAGTAAGCCGCATTTGTACTTAAGGCCTATGTTATACTTCGGCGACGCGTCGCCGACACTGCGACCCGTCACCGACAGCCCGCCACCGACGTCGCCCACGCTGACGTCACCACAGACGTCGCCAACGTCGCCACAGACGCGTGGTCGACGTCGGCGACGTCGTCAACAGATTCTGTGACGGCGTCGGGGACGTCGTTGACAGGAGAGCATCGGAGCGCATTTTTGGCATCGAAGCGTGTTTTCAATGTCATCATTTGGTAACCAGTAGCAACAAGATTGTAAGCATTCAGACCATGAACAATCAAACAAGTCTGAACAAGCAAGGTTTCAGACGGGGCTATTTACACGTTACATAAATCTCGTTACCTGTGCTTTCATATGAGTCTCAAACGTCTTCAAAGGTTTCACTAGCACCAATGTTAGAAACATTCAAACAGTACCTGTATTTTTTAGGATACCTGAATTTTTTCGCAAGGCATAGTGTTTTTTAGGTTTCAAACTTTAAAAGAAGCACAAATCAATCGATACGGTCACTTTGTAAAGAGATTATAACAAGTAATCAAGCGAAACACTATCATTAGATTGTAAAATGCAAAATAACAGACATGGCGCAGTCTATCCCGATCATACGTCAAAAAATTCCTATCTTCTTAAGCTTTTATGTGAGCCTTTAACTTTTCAGTACCATTTTTGTGACCAAAGTTATCACCTTTCTAACAGTGTCTACATTTCTTGAGACATCATGTATTATTAGAATTAGGCAGTATAAAAAAAGACTCACGCCATCTATTAGGTAGAGATACGTATATTTGTAGGCCTCTTTTCTGTTGAAACTCTGTTATCTGTCTCAATTTCGTTGTTTGTTGAAGAACACGCCAAAGAAACTTTTTACATACTTTTCTGCAAGCCTTGAAGAAAACATTTCACTTTTTTGTTGGCATAGAACTGCTACCTATTAAAGACCACAAGAATCCTGTGAAGCCCACATTTTACTAACCTTAAATGAGCGTAAAGTGTAAAAAAGGCACCATTTGTGCCCGCAAGACGGGCGTTTTTGCACTTCCGATTTCGTAATTCGAGGTCCGCCGAGGATGATGACTGTGCCGGGAACGAAGAACCCACCCACAAACAAAATACTCACTCGGAGCGCATTTTCTGCCACCCTTGGATGATGTCGGCGACGGCCCGTCGCCGTGCACAGCACGGCGACCGACCCACGGACGACGTCGGCAACGCCCGTCGTCGACCAGTCTGTGGCGACGTCACCGACGTCGACGACGCGTCTGTGACGACCAGCGTCGCCGACGTCGGCGGCGGAAGTATAACACCCCCTGCGGAGCTCTCGGTGACGTCGCCGGCGACGCGTCGCCGAAGTATAACATAGGCCTCAGCCACATAAAAATTGCGGGAAAGTGCATGGCTCTGGGTCTTCTTGTAAAACACTAAAAATTGCTGCTCTTGCGCTTCGAAATGTGCTTTAATCCATTATTTGTCCATATTTTTATTTTTAAAATTTCAAATACTGTTGATCACTTTTTGGTACAATTGAAGAACAAAATTTCAAAGAAAGTCATAGTAAATTGTGGCGATTTGTTCTGGTCCTCTTGATCTAGCTAAGGCTGGATCTTCTTCGATCTGGAAGATGCTCAGCTTGATTTCAAAACAGTCCTGTATGACGTGGAAGGGTATATTTCGATTTCGACTCCACCCCTCTCGTAAGCTTGCCAAAGGTTTTCAGTGGTTGCCCCTTCATGAAGGTTTTCGCAAAAATTCAAGTGATATGATGGAGCAAGGAAGCGGGTGGGGGGGGGGGGCACAGCAGCACGTGCCTGCTTCGCTAAAGTATTAGGCCTCAAGCATACTTCTCGTCGATTCCATCGCGGCGATGAGCTTTGCAGAGCGACGCGAAAGAATTTGAACTTCTCAGTGCTCGTCGATCGCTCATCGCTCTGCAAGGTAGCGCAACGGCGATCCGTCTATGACCAACGCTAAACACCGCTTGCGGCGCGAAAAAGTATGCCATCCCCGTGATGGGCGCGCGAAGCCATCGCGCACGCCGACCGCCACTGTTGCGGCGCCCGCGGAGAACTTTCCTTTGACTATTCGACCGCGTGCGGCGGAATGGCCATGAACTGTGCGCCGCGACGGCATCGCGGCGATGGAAGTATGCCCCGGCCTTATACATTCCCGCCGTTTTTAAACATTTCTGAATTCGGCTGAATGTTTTTTTGTATTATGTTATACAGCGATCAAAAGAGAATGAATTGCTCTATCAGAAAGTATGTTTCGCTTTTTCCCATTTCGGCTTTTGTCGATTTCTCGGTTTGTGAAGTGGAAAGTCAAAAAGAAAAAGAAAAATGACTTTCTCTTCTCTTTCGAATGGTGTATAACATTATGCAAGAAAACCTTCAGCGAGACTCAGAATGAAGTGTTAAAAAACAGCAGGAACTTAGTTTCCAGGTTAATAGATTGAGAACGACAAAATTTTCTATAGGTCTTCGATACAATGCAAATTCCAAGAAATCTGTCGAAAATTCGGTCGATTTCTGAAATTTTTCGTCGAATCGTTATGCGAGATTTTAACGAAAAATGCCGGTAAATCGTTAAAATCGGTAGACCGCTAACCGTCAAATGTGCATCCATGCTTCCCATTCATGCTGCTCTGCCGTTTCGCTGTTAGCGGCCTGCTTGAGCTTGACGTCTGTGATTGGTCGACTCAAGATGCACACAATGTCAAGTGAAGGGGTGGGGAGGTGCGGTCAGTCTCTCCGTTTTGTTGGAACACATGTTTACTAGAACCAACGTTCCTTAAATCCCATCCCATGATGCATCAAAGTGCCATTGCGAGCTGGTTCTTGTTCCCTTGTCAGCTGCAGATTTAGACATCAATTTCAGATCGACCACGAGTAGCGTGGGTCCCGATAGAAACGCGAAATATCAGCGAATTGGTTGGAAAAGCTCTCGAGGGAAGCGAGGAGCGGCTTGTTCGAATAGGAAAGATGCTGACGGTGAGTCGGAAACTCCTCATCTTCTTCAGCGTTTGTCCCGCTTAGTAGCGGGGTCCGCTTTCCTGGTATGCTGGCACCACTTCTCCCGATCGAATGCATGATCGCGGTGCAATCTACTTGCTCGCCCTCGTGGACGGGTTGAAATCAAGGTCAGTACCAGTCTTTCAAACGGTGTCACCCCTTGCGCGGAGGACGTGGCTGTACCATCGCAGACGAGATTCGCGTATCATCTCAGATATCGGGGCAACACCGAACCTCTGCCGTATGGAGCTCTAGCTAACTCAATCCAAGGTTGTGAATCCGGTTGTCCACAGCAGCATCTTCGTTCCCTTTACACTGAGGCACCTCTCGGTTTCTTTTGTCTCAGGCCAACACTCAGCGCCGTAAATATCTAGCTACTAGTCGGACGACTGCTCTGTGGGTCTTCCACTTGAAGCGCTCTGGTATCTCCTTGTCGCAGAGCACTCGCATCAGGATGCGCTATTTGGGACAAACTGCACTCACCTGAGTTACAACGAGTGTGCTGCTATAGGTCATGATCCCAGATAATTGAGCGCTGGTGCTGTCCATGACCTATCTTCCCGAAGGCCGGCAATAGAAGGGAAAAGGACCCAGTTGGTGGTCGTTCTGAGACCCCTCTTCTTGAATTACGCGATCTTCTCTCCTTGACGCGGAAAGCGGAACTTTGTACGAGGCAGGCGGTGGTCCGATACCGTGTAGAACTTGGGACCAGGTATGAGCGGAAATTTTGGAAAATTTTCCCGGAAAATAGAAAACCGCTTTCGTCAGAAAACAGAAAAGCCAAAAACGCCAGAAAGCAGAAAATCAGAAGATAGAAAATTTCGAAATTATCATGCGACCTAATTATTTCATTTATTTATTTATTTATGCGCCCATGGAGGGCACGCTAAATTTAAGTGATCCATGGCTCAACAACAAGAGAAAGAACGCAAGGGACAAAACGAAGGGAAACGATTGAACTAGTTAGACAGACGAACCGACCAAACAAAATAAACAATTACAATCGTGGAATGTTAAGATAATGCTATTCATGCGCTTAAAACAAGTTGGCAGATGAAAGAGATTACCCGCCAAATGGACCGAATCGGTTTAAGTGTCCTAATGCGATCACCTTTAGCTACGATTTTTCTTTCGTGGTTTCCCGGGAATGAGGTTAGAATATCCTCCATGATTTGACAAAACGTTTCTGTCGTGTAAGCTGAGTCCAGGCAAAAGATGATCGAGAAGCAAGGAAAAATGTCAGACCGGCAACAACTCGTGATGGACGAAAATCGAATTCTGTATTCAACCTAGAGATCTATTTTCCAGCGGTATTTTTCCAGATTCGTTGAGTAATACTGGTTGCGCCAGAACCTATGTTCCTAGTTCGTCTTGAGAACACCTTTTCTTGTAAATGGCCTTGTTTCTGCGTAGGAAAAAAGCTGAAAATTTCCTGGATAACTCACCAACGCACTTTACAGCACCTAGTTACCCCTTTGCAGACTAAGTACTGGTGAATGTTTCACAGAGCAATACGAGATTTCATGCTGTACAAGAAGGGAGACATGCACAACATTGGCTACGATCGCCCGATCTTTCTGCTCTCCGTAGCAGGGGTGTGCGTTTAACGGTTGAGGATTTACCGGCATTTTCGCGATAAACTCTATTGACGAAAATTTTCGGTACATTCCCAAATTTACGGAAAAATTTAGCGACTTTTTTCGTACAAAATCATGTTTCTATCTACCGGAAACAAGGAATTATACTACCGATCTCACAATCAGTTTAGAAGTGATTGCTTCTATCTCCTCCGATAACTTGTTATTAGCGTTCGTGGTCCTCAAAAACCATATCACGAGGCGCAGATGGTCCAGTGTTAAAAACGCGCTCCACCGGGATAGTACTTCGCGCTGAGATTCCCCACACGACATAAGACAATTTGAACTAGAGATGTAGAAGCTCTCAGAACAGACGATCGTCAGACGAATAAGGAGGAGACACGCTCATGTCCTGTCCCCGTAGTTTAGTCCATGATGTAAGGCATCGGAATGTACTCTGCTAGTCCACCTGATGTCCAGTTGAACTTTTAGGCTATTTTCCCGTATAAGAAAAGGAGTTCCTTATCATGTCACATTTTTTTTTTCTGATGTGTCCAGCTTTGCTCCAAAGTACAGCTTAACAGTTCAAAGAAGTAGTAGTGCAAGGTGTAAATCATTCTTTCATCGAATGAAGTGATTATAATTGTGATAATTTCAAAAATCAGTTGGAATGTTAATCCTAAAGAGATATAGCAATATTCGATTGAATGTCGGATGTTCGAGAAATGTTTTGTAGAGCTCCAACTAAGCTTTCATCTTTCTTTTCAAGCACGCACAATATAGATTGTTATACTTGTGCGTTGTTAGGTTTCCGCTTGCTTTGTTTGATGTAGGATTCTCGTTGCTTTCAGAGCGTCGTTTGCTTTAGGATGACGTATGCATGATAAAATGAAGATTGATAAAGTGAAGATGATCTGGCTTTTCTGAACTTGATGATGTTTCGATGAAAAGCTTTACGCTTTTTTACATCACCGCCGCTAAAAACTAGCGGTTTTGAAGAACATTAAATTTTCAACAAATTAACGGATTTACCGGAATTAACCGGCGAATTTCTGCGTTAAAAATTTGCGGTAAAAAATTTCCGGTGACATGTCAGCGCACACTCCTGGTCCGTAGTCTACAAGCTGTTCAATCGAGTCATTCTGAATAAGATGAACCGAACGCTGGACGAAGGACAGCCACGCCGACAAGCAGGATTTCGGAGAGTATTCAGCACGATCGACTACATACACACCGCTACGAAGCTCATCGAAGTATTGCGAGGGTATAAGCTGCCGTTGTACCTTACGTTCATCGACCTGAAGAAGGCATTCGACTCCGTCGAAACTGAAGCGGTCATCGACGCCCTGCTCACTCGGGCCGTTCCTACTCAGCACATCTCCAAGAGCTGTACAGTGGATTCAAGATCAAGATTTCACCGTTTTACAACAACGTCGTCACCAACATGGAGAGGGTTTTGGCAATGGGGTGCCATATAAAGCTCTTTAGCGCCTCCCTCAAAAACGTCATAAACGAACTAGAATGGGAAGACATGAAAGTGAGAGACGACAGCTGGCACCTGCACCATTCAATACCGAGCGTCAGCCAATGCAGGCCGACTTCGATCGTGTATTTGGGAACGTTGGACTGCAGCTGAATCTTACGCAGACGCTGTTCATGAGGAACGGGCGAGTTTCTGATGTCACATTGTCGCTCAACGGAAGGAACATCTCCGAATGCTCAGCTACATGTGTTTTGACTGTAGGTTCATTCGGTGGTTCATTATCTCTTCAGGTGCACGGTTTCTTATAATCATTTATTCTTACTATTACTACAAGTCACACACGACACATTACATGTCATTTGATGGAATGCGGTTACGGAGAGCGAGATTACGAAGTCCGAGCGGAGCGTGCCGCCGTTCAGTCCGGCAGCCCGCTCCGGAATCCCCGGACCGCCCCAGGGGGCGGCTTTTATAGCGGTTTTTCGTGAGTCATTCACGACACTCCGGCGCCTCGGGTTCCAGATTACGGACTGATCATTTACGAAAGCCGCGCATCTAACCGAAAGCAAATTTTCAAATTTGCAATCATTAGTGCACAGCTCTATGCCTTCCATTCTGCCGAGGAGACATAACAAAAGTATGGTCCTCACAGTTGGCCTGACACGGGTTTACGATAGGCCTTTGTGCGAAAATATAAATATATGTTTCATCTCGATTTTCTGGAAAATTCCAGCCGTTCGCGTATCTTTCGCAGTCACGCATGATGTTACAGAGGTTTTGTAAATGTCGAGTTATTCTTTGCTTTGCGCTTGCGACTACTGCTTCCGAAAAGGTTTGGTCTCTGAAATTGGGCATGAAATGAAACAGTGAGGAGACGATAAACGTCAAGCGAATCAGAACGGTACTGTATGAGCAGTACCTTAAGCGGGTTGAAAGGACGAAGAGGCGCTTAAATCCGCTCCTCAGTGTTGTAAAGTACGTGCGTCCGTTCCGCAATGTTGTAAAGTGCGAGAATTTCTGTAATTCAGTCGCGAGACTGTAGGCGTGCGCTGTAAAGTTCTCAGGAGCACGCTGGGAGGCAATTTTTTTTGCCACCTGACTCAAGTAATGAAATTATCCCTCCTTTGGGGTAGCATCACGAGTCTCTCATCTTAGAGCCCTCGGCCGGAACTCTGGTGTCCGACGTACCTCGTGCACGATCAAATAAGCGCTAAACACTTAGGCAACAGGCCTCCTCATAAGGAGCACCCGGACGGGACTCAGGCACCCGACACTCCCGCGCGCGTTTGTTGGCAAATACATTATATAGATGTAAACGAAAAATTTAGGCCTCTCAAAGGCAAGAATTTGCACACCTGACTATGTGCGTGAAGTTGCCAAGGAATGAGATCTATCAACCGCCGGCAATGGTTGATATGAGGTAGGAACGGCAACATTTTAGATATTAGATGTACGAAAATTAATATCTGACGTTCGAGTGAGGTTTTACGAAAGAGTTTTGGAAACCGCGTTTCGAAGAGACCGTTCCTTGCGTGGTAGGGGTTGAATCCCCGATGCACCATGTTTTGACTGTAGGTGCATTCGGTGGTTCATTATCTCTTCAGGTGCACGGTTTCTTATAATCATTTATTCTTACTATTACTACAAGTCACACACGACACATTACATGTCATTTGATGGAATGCGGTTACGGAGAGCGAGATTACGAAGTCCGAGCGGAGCGTGCCGCCGTTCAGTCCGGCAGCCCGCTCCGGAATCCCCGGACCGCCCCAGGGGGCGGCTTTTATAGCGGTTTTTCGTGAGTCATTCACGACAACATGTATCCGGCTCGCTTGAAGTCAATATGGCCAACGAGTTAGCTCCAGAGCTGAGCAGGGAGAAACGAGCGGCTTGGGAAGCTTTCAAGAGCGTTGAAAAATTCGTGAAGGAGACGAAGAACGTTCGGCTCCGTGCCCACCGATTCGACTGTACCGTTCCTCTTGCTCTAACATACGCCTCAGAGGCCTGGGCTATACGAAAGCAGGATGAACACGCGATCAGCGTCGCGCAGCGTGGAATCGAGATGACGATGCTCGGAGTGACACGACTCACGCAAGCGAGAGAAAGGCCTTCGAAGGTTCAAGCTTCGTTGACATTCGAAGACGTTCGCTGTCACATGGGACAAGTTGTCCAAAATTAAGTGGGTCGGCCACGTATTGAGCTTCGCAGACACCCGCTGGACGAGAGCTGTCACTGGTTGTATTCTCCGGGATATCAAGATAACACCAAGACGCCCGCTAGCACGTTGGTCGGACTTCTTCGTGAAAGTCTTGAACGAACGATATGACACTCTTCGTGGCACTCGAGCGAGGAGAGTCAGTTGGAGCAATCTGACGTGCGAAAAGGGCGAATGGAGACACTGGTGGTCCCCGCTTGATTAAGTCGATGATCAGTGGGACCACAAATGATAGAGGTGATGCACGAAAAATTTCATGTATCACTTCAGTATTACTGCGTCAGGAAAATCAAGGCTAACTAAAACTTTATTGTCTCTAATTTTTGTCATCTAAAAGCTGAGCAATGTTCAGAGTTAGGAAAGCAGCTTCGCTAAAGGGTCTAGAACTCCTTGTCATCAGCACTTACACGATCAATCAAGCGGACAAAGCGGCATAGTTCATGAGTATATGGCGCAATTACTACAAGAGCACACCCCAGAAACGCCACATGTTTCCTATTTTATATACTCTAGCAACACTATTCTGCAGTGAAACCCATGATTCCATCATGCCGTTTGGATTCGTTTTATTGGATTTCCATGGTATAATTTTGTCCTCAGCTAAATTGTCTGTTTTTTAAACCAATTTTTGGCCGTCCCCCCCCCCCAGAAAACAGAAAAATTTGCCCAAAATGTCCAGAAAATCAGAAAACAGAAATTCCGCCACCCCTGTTGGAGACAACGGAGACGTCGGTAAGGCATTGCTTGTGGTTGATGATAACGTGGTCGATCTCGATCCTTGGAATTGACCACCAGGGTTCATCGAAGGGCGGGAGGCTTCTAGAGCTGTGAGTTTCCATGATGTCTTGGTCGGGATGATGAACCCAGGCAGTCTTTCACTCCTCTTCATTCCCTCCTGCTCGTCCAACTCGAAACCATGGGTTCCGTTGTGAAGTTCTTCCTACATCCTTTGGGACACGATTTCGGCGTTGAAGATCACGATCACCAGCCTTTTAGAAGGTGTGAGCTTACTTGTAAAACATCTACGGCCCGACATAGAATGCTTCGACGTCTTCATCGTTGTAGTCGAATTTTGGGTCTTACGCGACAAACGCAGTCAAAATTGGTACGGAGCAGCATCCCTTCGGTCGCAGACGTCCGATTTGGCTTGTCAGAGACTCGTACGGATCCATGGTGATGGCCAAGTTCGCGTTCACGAGGACACCGTCTACTTTCCCTGCTGTCCCATTTTCCGAGGAACAGTTCTTCTCCGGAGTCGTAGGCAACGTGTAAGAGGTGGCGTCTTCTCGTCTCGGTCAGTCCGATGACGTCGTACTTTATCTTCCTGGCTTGTACCATCAGTTTCTTGACACCTGCTTCAGATCAGATGCGTGCGTAAATGAAATTCGAAATTTCATAAATCGTAAATCGTAATTACAAAAAAACCATCGTAAGTCGTAATGGTTGCCTAACGTGCAGTGCAATACAACTGAATTTTTGTAGATCTTCTTCTAATGTTAATATAATACAAATTGATCCAATATTTGTTTATTTCTCGTGTCACTATCAGCCCAATCTGGGCTCTGTTTTTATGCCAAACGTTTTTCCTTTTTTTACTTTTGGTTTTCCTTCTGGTCAAACGAGGCCTCTCAAATCAAACTTCACACGTTTTAAGAAAGCCGAAAAAGTTGTGGATTCGGAAACTTCAATTCAGCCCATGCATAGTTCAACAAAAAAAGCTTTCATTTATCGTCTTAATGAATTATTTAACTTTCCAACCTCTTAGAAACTCTCTGGATACGTACACATCTAGGATTTAGCAGAGGCGATAGTATAAAGTCACTATCAGAATAAAAAAATCATTCCACCGCTCGCTAATCTGAGAAACCAGAAACTGCGCATGCGCAGTTAAACAAACATCGTATACTGAGCATGGCGCACCTCTATCCTATGACACACCAAAACGAAGTGGAATTTCTACTAGGTTGTCGGAAAATTTTTTAGTATTTGACGAAACCTGTTGCTGTCTGGCTTAGCGTCACAAGCGTAGTCGCGGGAGACACGTCCGGGTCTTCTACGACAACCATACCCGGAAGGCCCAGTGGCTCCCTCAACGAGAACCACCTCATCAATCAAAGTTCGATTTCCACCAGACGACGGTAATGCTGTGCTGTTGGTGAGACTCCCAGGGAATGCTCTATCACTGGTTCCTTGAAACCGGCACCACAGTGACTGCGAACACCTATGCTGTCCAACTACGAAAGTTGAGTGAGGCCACCCAACGGAAACGACCGGGGCAGAACGATGTTGACTTTCTCCATGACAGTGCTCGGCTACTTGTTGCAAAAATGCTTGAAAGTTTCAGTGAAGTAAAGTTGAACTCGAAACCGCTGTGTCATCGCGTGTCATCGTGCTACGTAGTAACATTTAAAAACTATCCTATGTAAAACGAAGCGAGAATGAGCTAGTAGGGGAAGGAGAGTGGGCACATCTTTCTTACTCGGGCTGCGTCACGTCATTTGGACGTCAGTTGTCCGTCGATCGATAACATTTGCGAAAATTCACTTGAAAACCTCGATTTATGACCCAAAACGTCGTAAATCGTAAATCGAAAAAATTGTTAAAAATTGCCGTAAATCGTAAAATCGTAATCAAGCACACCCCTGTCGTAATGTCCCCTCTCCTTTTTTACGAATACGGGCAAGTTTTTTGGCGAATACAAGCAAAGCTTTTTTAATTTAGGAAGCTGACAAAGCCTTAGGGCTTGCAGCATCATTTCACTACTCAATTTTCAGAACCCTACTTAACACTTCACTTAAGACGACTCAAATTTTAAAGTTGTTCTCACACTATTACTACACATTGCAAATCTCTAATTTCTATGGATACCACAGTAGTAAATATTAATAAAAATTATAAATATTATCAGCATTCCGTTAAAATATACCATACATGAAAACAGCAACTAATAGCTGTCTGAAGAAATCTGTAAAAACTCTAGAATCCATTTCAGGAGTCCTATGACAAAATAGCTCGTGACACAGAGGAAGGAGAAACGAAGATTCGGCAACTGGAGGAGACCAACGCATCATCATCGCAGCTTACAGCTGCGATGACTACAATAACGATGGCCTTCTACATGACGCATGTGTTCTCCTAACAACAACAGGGCAGATGCTGATGTGATGCCACGTGAGATGCCTTCACCGATCAAATGGCCTCTTATTCGATCTGACTGTTTTGCTTTGTGATTCCGTAACCTGGAGCTTCCCGAGCATCGGTCGTATTCTGTTCTTGTTGCTCTTCAATTTTCTTCTTCCGGTTTCCTTATTCTAGTCTTCTACTTTTTGACTATTTCCATTGTCTTTACGCTGTATTTGAATTCCTCTACCAACGAGTCACTGTGATGTATTTATAATATTGTCCACCATGTCATTTTCTATTGATATGAGGTCCACAGAGAGGAATCTTCGATTACTCCTTGACGCTTATGTGGATGCTATGATTTTAAGGCTTTCGTATTTTTCCTTGGCATTTGTATCTACTATAACAGACTAGGCAATGGTTAAGTATTGTAGATGTTGAGTATATTGTAGCCTTAGCAAATGACATGTTAGGAACTGCAACGCTGTTTTAGCGGGACATTGAAACTTGCCTAGGCAAAGAAGTTGAAGTGCTGGTTTAATGGTTTAAAACCTGCTGACTACTAGCATACTCCAGAAACTACAACCGGCCGGCCGTGAGTAATGCTCTAGAAAATGGTAACCCTTAATCATGCAAACAGCTGCCGAGACACGTCGAGTATTCAAAATATTTATAACTCTTTCGACGGAAAGCACTCACTCCTTTATTTTTTTAGTTTTGCATATCCTTGTTCAAGCCTACATTTCCTTCTTTCTTTTCTCCTCTTTTTGATTTTATGCTCAACATTCCTTCATGCCACTGCAACCGTATATCGCAAAAATTCCACTTGGTAACGAATATAGAAACCTCGACGACGTCAAAGGCATTGGCTTATCAATTCAGACATAGCACCTCGTGGTAAAGTCCCAAGGACCACCGGCTGGCATACGCCTAAGCCTTTAACAACACCTACAGGGTGCGGCAAAATCACCCGTGCACCTAAACATTTTAAATTTTTTAGAATTCCTTAGAAATTTTCGCGCTTCATTCGCCTAATATATGTTGACTGAACATTGTGAAACTCATACGTACTTGAGTACAAAATGGTTAGGCGTTCCAACCTACGAAGTGCTATTATCGAACTTCATAAGGCCGGCAAGCAAACGAGAGATATTGTGAAGATACTTTCCGTGCCCCGAAGAACGGTTTAGGATACGGTAAAACGCTACGAGGAAATGATGACCGAAGAGGATAGAAAAGGTAGAGGGCGTCCCACAACAGCTACCAAACGGAAAATGTAAAACTCGTAAGAGAAAAAATCCCGAGAAACTTCAGGAGATCGATGCGCCAGATGGCAAAAGACGTAGGAATAAGCGAAAGGTCAATATGGAGGATAGTCAGGGGAAAACTTAGAAAGTTCCCTTATCGTCTTCAGAAGTTTCAACTCCTGACCGAACACTACGAAAAAGAGGAGATTGGAAAGATGCAAAAGGTTGCTGCAACGATTCACGGTGGCACGCGCTTGATACATCGTCGTTGGCGATGAAAAGATTTTCACGTTGAATCCAGCCTTCAACTCTCAAAATGAGAGGATTGGGGACTAGCTTGCTGATGCTCCCGCCAAACCTTTCCACCTTTCCTTCCCTTTCTACCTTTCCCCGACTTTTGTAGTCGCGATGGTACGTATACTCTTGAACGACCTTGTAATGCTCAGAAATTGACCTGTAAAAGCTTTAATTTTAGTTATATTTAGTTATATTTAGAAATCTGACAATTTGTTAGGTTTCCTCATGAAGGCTGGAGGATACGTTCAAGTGAATCATTCACTGCAGGCTGGGTAGCGGACTGGACGGGCGTGTGGATAGCGATGTAGACTTACAATAGAAGGGTATAGGGTTCGATCTCTCCTCGACTATTGGAGTCACGATAGTACAACACTGCCAGTTATTCTGTATCCATCCGTTTATATACATACTCATCGTCACCTATCGTACCGTAACACCAAGAGCGTTTGCCAGATCCATGAACATCACCCTAATCAACCATCAGGACAAAGTTTGACGGAATTTTATTCTCTACCGTGAGGAGTACTACAAGTACCTACATTTGCAATGTCTCCCACCCCCTTATTAGTTATGAGTATGGAACAGTGCCGAGAAAAAATAGGCTGCAATAAAACCAAACTACGTGATCAAAAATGATACATTTTAAAAGAGATGGTAAAATTATTAAAATTTGCAAGAAAAGCGTTCTCTATGGAAACCCGAAGACTGATCAGCACATTCAGGAGATGGAATGAAGCAACACATCTCGATCATGTTCGTAAATGAGGTTAAAATGAGAAACATTTTCAAAACAATCAGAGAACTTTACAAAAGGATCATATCGTCGTAGCAACTAACAAGGGCTTCCCCAGCGAGACAAGCATGGTTTTTTGGGAGCACGACGTAGCTCTATGCAACGAAAACCTGACCTTTTCATATCAGAAAAGAGGTCAAAAAAGAATTAGAAAACGAAAACGATGTCTGGCCGAGGTCAAAGCGCACTCTACATTTACAAAAACGGAAGGCAATCCGCAAAGCCCTGTCCCGAACCTAATACCCTTCTCCTGTGATAAGTCTGCATCGATATCAACACGCCCTCCCAGTCTCTGCCCAACATGCAGTGAATGATTCACTTGAACGTACCCTCAAGTCTCCTTGAGGAAACCTAACAGATTGTCAGATTTCTAACATATAACTATAATTAAAGCTCCATAGCTTTTGCAGGTTAATTTCTGAGCATTACAAGGTCATTCAAGATTGTACATACTATCGCGACTCCAAAAGTCGAGGAGAGGTCGAATTTTTTTGTCCAACATCGCCCAGTGCTGTTATTTTGTATGCTGAGCACGAACATGGTATCCGCTTTTAAAATTCGAACGACCACGGTAGGATACTATGGGTGTCGTGAATAAGGATGGTGGGGTCATGATCACTGATTTCGCCCTTTCCTCGCCTATGGAAACTATTTAAGCTGCTGACCACGAATCTGCCATTCTTTTTTCTAAATTATCAATTTTTCGTGCACTACTTTCCATCTCAAAGTAGAAGACTAGAAGACTGGAGGGTAACTCTGACCACATAGCTGAAGAAAGAGATTCTATGTACTGACATTGATAACCTTAATCACTCATGCTGGTGTGGGATCACGCGATCACGTGAAAACGTCTGCCAGATTTATGTCAGCGCCTCAATTAGCCTACAAGACGAAGTATGGGCGAAAATTGCTTTCGATCTCGAAAGTCGTGGGAGTACAGGTTTCTAGACCTTCGACTAACAGAGTGTTGGAGGAAACAGGCAGCAACGTTGTTAAATCATATCATAGGAGTAAAAATAAGGTTATAACGTTAGTATGGTACACTACGGTGTTCAAGATACACTGTACATCGGCGAAGGAGTAGTGAACAAGCCCAGCAATGTAGGACCCAAACTCCCGGATCCAAACCACTGATTCTCTTCCCGCAAGTCCGCCCCACACCCACTCGGCCATCCAGTCGCTGCTGCTTGGCTCGTGAGCGGCGCACCTCAATGCTCCGCTTTGGTTACTCTATCGCTAACAAGCAAATTGTGAGTTCGTTGTAATTCGCTACTGTTGCAGCCAAACCTTTGGCATAATAAATTCTAATCACGACATGGCAGTTTCAGACGTCTGTTATGCTTTATTGGCCCGCACTGAAGTGATACGCTTTTTTGCAATTTTTGACCTCCGCAGATGTCCGTCCGCAGGAAATTTGAAAACCACTACGCTGCTTCTCAGACACCCCCCCCCCCCACAATTCAGTAGATCACTTTGAAAATTGCCACGGGACGTTCATTGACCTCCCTTGTTAGTCGTCACGAGCAAGCAGACTCAGTTATAAGGTGGGCGATGGTGGCACTCCTGCCTCCTATGAAGCCGTCTACATCAGTATGTGCCCGCGCACATGGTTTGATGTTAGTGATCGGGAGAGAAAGCGTACGAATACCAAACATGTTGGTTAGGCCGGGGGCATACTTCCATCGCCGCGATGCCATCGCGGCGCTCAGATCATGATCATTCCGCCGCACGCGGTCGAATAGTCAAAGGAGACTTCGCCGCGACTGCCGCAACAGTGGCGGTCAGCACGCGCGATGGCTTCCCGCGCCCATCATGGGCATGGCATACTTTTTCGCGTCGCGCACGGTGTTTAGCGTTGGTCCTGGACGGATCGCCGTCGCGCTTCCTTGCAGAGCGATGGGCGATGCGACGAGCACTGAGGAGTTCAAATTCTTTCGTGTCGCTCTGCAAAACTCATCGCCGCGATTACATCGCAGCGACGGGAAGTATGCACGAGGCCTTAGGGATGGTTTAGTGTGCACGCTGCGCGCGACACTATGTAATGCACCGGACATTCGGGTTCGACGAGCCGAACCGAATAGCAACACGAGCCACGCGGTCGCGCGTGCCTTCGTATCTCCGCTGTTTGCGCAGCCATATATCCACTATGACCAGTTCGTATATACATATATATGTATGTATATTTGTGTATGTACACATGTGTATACATACCTATACGCATGCACACATACGTGTGCATATGTGTATATAGTATGTGGATGCGCGATCGCCCCAATACTGTGGGCAAACTCGTCCAGTTCATAGCGGACAAGTCGTCGCTACCCTTGGCTATTTAGTCCTGAGTACAAGAACGTACAAGGAAGGCATGATCACCTGGTGCTGAGTTGCGGTCATTTCCCCTACAAGAGATTTGCACTCAAGAAATGCGATCACACATTGAACAATGTTTTCAATTTCTTTACATTTCAATGAAATGACAATGAAAAATTGTGGAAGACTTTCTCTCCTCACGAACCAACTGTCTCAGCTGTGCGCCAGAATGGCAGAAGCGAGCAATGCAGGAATCTGGGTGGTCTTAGGTTAGTAGTCTCCGAGTCTCCTCTATGTTTTTGTGGAGCTCTGAGAAACAGCATATGGGAACACACAATCAATTGGCCAACTTCTTTGATATTGATCCTGGGTCATAGCAATAACTACGAAAACAAAACAAAAAATAAAGGGGCACGTGGCAAAAGTAACTCTCTATAATAGCAATGGATGCAAGGGACATGGGAACCACTAGGAAACGACGATTAGGCTGTAGCTTTAGACAAGAAAGAAGGAGATTATCAATACATCGTTTCTTCTTGCAACATTGCGTTGCTAAACTCTAATTTCTTCCTTGCGGTTCGAGCGTGCCCAATTGGAGCACAGTAGCCACTGCGCCTTGATACAACAGTGTGTTGCGAGCCTCCAACAGGATAGCAACACACTGTTGCTGTTCCTACAGAGTAGCAACCGCAGTTTCTGTTGGCAACTGCAGTGCCAGACTGTTGAAAGGGACGTGGTTGGGCGGAGACGGCTCGTCGAACCCGAATGTCTGCGACTGAGCTCTCCATCCACGTCACGTAGGCAAAATCAATCCTCTATTCAATATCTACGTCACTATCCAAACATGACGCTAAGCTCACTATACTGCTGACAGCGAACACGGACAGCTGGAATGTATCGGAGCTAATTCTTTACTATCCAGTAATATTATATTAACAACAACGAGCTAAATACGTGTTTTAACGATTGTTTCCTTTAGACGTCAGACTGTTGGTAGACGCACAATTTTGGTTCCGTTGGTGCTATCAGGGCTTCAGGGTGTGCCAAACAATCTATTGCAACTTTTGGTTTGCAATATAATTAATGTCGCTTTTTGTCATAGATGGCGTGAACTATATATTTTTATGTAGTAGTGATTTCGTGTCCTACATTATTATATACTTTTTTTAAGGTTGGACATTAGATTATCTTCTATCAAAAACTGAGCGTCACTGGTAAAAACAAGTTGGTAAAAAATCAAATTGAGGGACAACCAAAGGAATCATTATCGGCATATTTTATTATTTTACTTCCGAGAGAGCAAAAATGCGATGCAAGCCCAGAATGAAGCGCGTAAAGTTCAAGGCGAAGACTGCCTTACTGAACGCCAGTGTCAGCGTTGGTTTGCTCGCTTTTGCTCTGGGAATTTTAATGTGCAAGGTGCACCACATACTTGTCGTACAATCACTACTGATCGTGCCAGGAATGCTCTGGGAGTGCGCCGTGCACAATGCATATAGGATCGAACCTATCAATGGAGGGGGGGGGGACAGTTTGTAGAGTGAGCATTTAGGGAGTTTTATGAGAAATTCTCAGCCGGCCTACTCAGGAACTGCTGTACTCTGTTCCGGTGAGACTTTGGAGTGCGCTGTGCACAAAGTATGTTGGATCAAACCTATCAATCGACTGGGCGAGACAGCTCGCAAATTGACCGCGGAGTGTTCTGAGCGCAATAACTCTGTCAAATTCGAGTCTTTTCGGCCGCAAGTTGTAGATTTTGTAGGCAGTAGAAAGTTCAGAAAGCACGCTGAAACATAACGACCTAGCTTAAGACTGAACAAAGTTACAGCGGTGCGAAAATGCAGGCAAACCTTGTGTGACACGATTTTTTCCGAGTTCAGTCGACTACTACAGGGAAACATGGCGAGCCAACGGCATCCAAATGCACGGGCGAGCACAAGGCGGAACGCACTTTACGATGACGTGCTCGCAGCTTTGGCGAGAACTGTTATCTGGGCGAGTAAGGGCACGGAGAAAATAGATCGTTGTTGTGCTAAATTGTGCGCGCGGGCGAATTTGGAGCGCGATAACTCTGTCAGCTTCAACCTTTCTGGCTGGAACGTGTGAATTCCGTAGGCAGTAATATGCTCTAGTTAAGCGCCAAAGCACAGCAAATTATCTTACGAATTGGCAAGGTTACAGCGGTGCGAAAATGCAGGTTGGGCATGTGTGACACGATTTTTTCAGATCTCGGTCGACCGCTGCGGGTACATGAGGCGAGTTAACGGCATGCAAACTCGCTGACCAGCAAAGCGCTGAAGACGCTTTACGATGATTTGCTCGCAGCTCTCCAGATGCCTAAACTGCTTTAGCACAATCTGCCATTTTGGAGCGGCGGAGGTCGACGGCGAAGTTCCTTCCGCCCTTACTTGTCCAGATTTGACTCCCAATGGTACCATTCTGTTCGGCTCGAGAGGCTCTCTCGAACGGTGTCAATCTAGACCAATTCTGGGAACATCAATTTTTTGACAGTTTCGCATCAAAGGCGAGGCGGCTCAAGGCCCGCCGCAGAACGACAATGACGTCATCGAAAATCGATATTTTGGGCCGTGCCGAGTCCGATACCGTTCGATAGAGCTTTTGGTGGTGAATTGAATGGTGATACTCCGAGCAGCAAGAACTGTAATCTGGGCGATTAAGAGCGCGGAGAACATCGACCGTTGTTGTGCTACGCACGGGCGTATTCTGAGCGCATCGGCGGAATTTTCAAAAACGGACGTCGGATTCGTAATCAGCGCCCCAAATGACCCCAGACGATTTTGGACGAGGATTGGGCAAGAAAATTTGGCAAATTTCGAAATCGCTGACTTTCGATGACGTCATCGCCCGGGCAGGCTCGTCGAAGGCCCCTCGTTTCCAAAGGAAATTGTCAAAAAATCGATTTTCCCGGAATTGGCCGAGATTGACACCATTCGATAGAGCTTTTCGAGCTGAACAGAACGGTTCCATCTGGTGCGTCGAAAACTCAAATTTGGGAGGGTAAGGGCGGAAGAAGCTTCACCGGTGCTCTCCGCAGCTCTAAAATGACAGCTGGGACTGAGGCAGATTAGGCAGCTGGAGAGTTCTGGGGAACTCGTCGTAAAGCAACTCAGCTGATTTGCTAGACTACGCATTCGTAGGCAGCTAGCTAATCGCGTGTTCCTACAGTGGTCGACTGAAATCGGAAAAAATCGTGTCACACAAGGCTAAACTGCATTTTCTCACCGCTGTAACCTTGTCCAATCATAAGCTACGTATCTCTGTTTCAGCGCGCTTCCTGAGCTTTCTACTGCCTACAAAATTCACAACTTGCAGCCGGAAAGACTCGAATTTGACAGAGTTATTGCGCTCAGAACACCCCGCGGTCAATTTGCGAGCTGTCTCGCCCAGTCGATTGATAGGTTCGATCCAACATACATTGTGCACAGCGCACTCCAAGGTCTCGCCGGAACAGAGTACAGCAGTTCTTGAGTAGGGCGGCTGAGGATTTCTCATAAAACTCCCTAGATGCTCAATCTACAAACTGTCCCCCCCCCCTCGATTGATAGGTTCGATCCTATATGCATTGCGCACGGCGCACTCTCAGAGAATTGGTGGCACGATGGAACACTTCACGCCATGCTTGAGATGCTCCGAGAACATGCAAATCGTGGAATATAAGCTTCTCCAGTGCCAAAAAGCTGCTGCACTCATCTTCGACCACCCACTGCGAAAGTGTGGTGGCTCGGCGACGTTGTATAAATGGTTATGTAGATCTCAAAAAGACGAATCGAACGGTACCAACCGGTTCTCAAAAAACTCAAATTAGAGGAATTGTGAACAGCAACGGTTTTCGACGCCTTGCGGCCGACAACTCGTCCGCGGCCGGCCTTCTCAATGGAGCGCAAGTTCTCAAATTTGGCCATTTTTGATCTTTCATATGAAATGTATATACCATACAATATAGCTCGATCTCCTGATCTCAAATATACTGTTTTTCGAATGGATGATTTTTGGTGAGTTATAGCAAAAAGACGCAAAAACCGCAATAGTGCGGTTTTTTCGGCGTCTATTAAAAGACGCGTCCGGTACTGTACAATCTCAGTGCAGGCAGCAAATCCCGCTCGGTCCGAAGGAATGGTGCAAATATGTAGGCTCAGGGAGTCATCTTGTACGCATAGTGGATATTCCCTAGACATCAGCTCGATTAACCGGGCCGAATAATTGTTCGAGCGATTTCGAGCAATTAATCGCTCGATTACTCGAAAATCGTAAATCGTTGTTGTTCGAACAATACTCGAAATCGACTTTCGCGAAAAACCGTTATTCGAACATTTTTCGAAATCGACTTTCGCGGAAAACCATTATTTGAACATTGTTCGAAATCGACTTTCGCGAAAAACCATTATTCGAACATTGTTCGAAATCGACTTTCGCGAAAAACCATTATTCGAACATTGTTCGAAATCGACTTTCACGAAGAATCGTTATTCGGACATTATTCGAAATCGATTTTCGCGGAAAACCGTTATTCGAACATTGTTCGAAATCGACTTTCGAGGAAAACCATTATTCGAACATTGTTCGAAATCGACTTTCAGGAAGAATCGTTATTCGGACATTATTCGAAATCGATTTTCGCGGAAAACCATTAGTCGAGCATTGCTCGAAATCGACTTTCGTGAAAAACCGTTAGTCGAACATTGTTCGAAATCGACTTTCGCGGAAAACCATTATTTGAACATTGTTCGAAATCGACTTTCGCGAAAAACCGTTGTTCGGACATTATTCGAAATCGATTTTCGCGGAAAACCATTAGTCGAGCATTGCTCGAAATCGACTTTCGTGAAAAACCGTTAGTCCAACATTGTTCGAAATCGACTTTCGCGGAAAACCATTATTCGAACATTGTTCGAAATCGACTTTCAGGAAGAATCGTTATTCGGACATTATTCGAAATCGATTTTCGCGGTAAACCATTAGTCGAGCATTGCTCGAAATCGACTTTCGTGAAAAACCGTTAGTCGAACATTGTTCGAAATCGACTTTCGCGGAAAACCATTATTTGAACATTGTTCGAAATCGACTTTCGCGAAAAACCGTTGTTCGGACATTATTCGAAATCGATTTTCGCGGAAAACCATTAGTCGAGCATTGCTCGAAATCGACTTTCGTGAAAAACCGTTAGTCCAACATTGTTCGAAATCGACTTTCGCGGAAAACCATTAGTCGAGCATTGCTCGAAATCGACATTCGTGAAAAACCGTTAGTCGAACATTGTTCGAAATCGACTTTCGCGAAAAACCGTTATTCGAACATTGTTCGAAATCGACTTTCGCGAAAAACCGTTATTCGAACATTGTTCGAAATCGACTTTCGCGGAAAACCATTATTCGAACATTGTTCGAAATCGACTTTCGCGAAAAACCGTTATTCGAACATTGTTCGAAATCGACTTTCGCGAAAAACCGTTATTCGAACATTGTTCGAAATCGACTTTCGCGAAAAACCGTTATTCGAACATTGTTCGAAATCGACTTTCGCGGAAAACCATTTTTCGAACATTGTTCGAAATCGACTTTCGCGAAAAACCGTTATTCGAACATTGTTCGAAATCGACTTTCGCGGAAAACCATTATTCGAACATTGTTCGAAATCGACTTTCGCGAAAAACCGTTATTCGAACATTGTTCGAAATCGACTTTCGCGAAAAACCGTTATTCGAACATTGTTCGAAATCGACTTTCGCGGAAAACCGTTATTCGAACATTGTTCGAAATCGACTTTCGCGGAAAACCATTATTCGAACATTGTTCGAAATCGACTTTCGCGAAAAACCGTTATTCGAACATTGTTCGAAATCGACTTTCGCGAAAAACCGTTATTCGAACATTGTTCGAAATCGAAGATAGGAAAACGTTGTTCGAGCATTGTTCGAAATCGACTTTCGCGAAAAACCGTT
Organism: Heligmosomoides polygyrus polygyrus; assembly: GCA_947396885.1. Taxonomy (NCBI): domain Eukaryota; kingdom Metazoa; phylum Nematoda; class Chromadorea; order Rhabditida; family Heligmosomidae; genus Heligmosomoides; species Heligmosomoides polygyrus. Next base: position 141,623 of record CANDYH010000799.1, on the reverse strand, counting down.
ATTCGAACATTGTTCGAAACCGACTTTCGCGGAAAACCATTATCCGAACATTGTTCGAAATCGACTTTCTCGAAAAACCGTTGTTCGAACATTGTTCGGAATCGAAGATAGGAAAACGTTGTTCGAACATTGTTCGAAATTGACTTTCGCGGAAAACCATTAGTCGAGCATTGTTCGAAATCGACTTTCGCGAAAAACCGTTATTCGAACATTGTTCGAAACCGACTTTCGCGGAAAACCGTTATTCGAACATTGTTCGAAATCGACTTTCGCGAAAAACCGTTATTCGAACATTGTTCGAAATCGACTTTCGCGAAAAACCGTTGTTCGAGCATTGTTCGAAATCGACTTTCGCGAAAAACCGTTATTCGAACATTGTTCGAAACCGACTTTCGCGGAAAACCATTATCCGAACATTGTTCGAAATCGACTTTCGCGAAAAACCGTTGTTCGAACATTGTTCGGAATCGAAGATAGGAAAACGTTGTTCGAACATTGTTCGAAATTGACTTTCGCGGAAAACCATTAGTCGAGCATTGTTCGAAATCGACTTTTGCGAGAAACCGTTATTCGAACATTGTTCGAAACCGACTTTCGCGGAAAACCGTTATTCGAACATTGTTCGAAATCGACTTTCACGAAGAATCGTTATTCGAACATTGTTCGAAATCGACTTTCGCGGAAAACCATTAGTCGAGCATTGTTCGAAATCGACTTTCGCAAAAAACCGTTAGTCCAACATTGTTCGAAATCGACTTTCGCGGAAAACCATTATTCGAACATTGTTCGAAATCGACTTTCAGGAAGAATCGTTATTCGGACATTATTCGAAATCGATTTTCGCGGTAAACCATTAGTCGAGCATTGCTCGAAATCGACTTTCGTGAAAAACCGTTAGTCGAACATTGTTCGAAATCGACTTTCGCGGAAAACCATTATTTGAACATTGTTCGAAATCGACTTTCGCGAAAAACCGTTGTTCGGACATTATTCGAAATCGATTTTCGCGGAAAACCATTAGTCGAGCATTGCTCGAAATCGACTTTCGTGAAAAACCGTTAGTCCAACATTGTTCGAAATCGACTTTCGCGGAAAACCATTAGTCGAGCATTGCTCGAAATCGACATTCGTGAAAAACCGTTAGTCGAACATTGTTCGAAATCGACTTTCGCGAAAAACCGTTATTCGAACATTGTTCGAAATCGACTTTCGCGAAAAACCGTTATTCGAACATTGTTCGAAATCGACTTTCGCGGAAAACCATTATTCGAACATTGTTCGAAATCGACTTTCGCGAAAAACCGTTATTCGAACATTGTTCGAAATCGACTTTCGCGAAAAACCGTTATTCGAACATTGTTCGAAATCGACTTTCGCGAAAAACCGTTATTCGAACATTGTTCGAAATCGACTTTCGCGGAAAACCATTTTTCGAACATTGTTCGAAATCGACTTTCGCGAAAAACCGTTATTCGAACATTGTTCGAAATCGACTTTCGCGGAAAACCATTATTCGAACATTGTTCGAAATCGACTTTCGCGAAAAACCGTTATTCGAACATTGTTCGAAATCGACTTTCGCGAAAAACCGTTATTCGAACATTGTTCGAAATCGACTTTCGCGGAAAACCGTTATTCGAACATTGTTCGAAATCGACTTTCGCGGAAAACCATTATTCGAACATTGTTCGAAATCGACTTTCGCGAAAAACCGTTATTCGAACATTGTTCGAAATCGACTTTCGCGAAAAACCGTTATTCGAACATTGTTCGAAATCGAAGATAGGAAAACGTTGTTCGAGCATTGTTCGAAATCGACTTTCGCGAAAAACCGTTATTCGAACATTGTTCGAAACCGACTTTCGCGGAAAACCATTATCCGAACATTGTTCGAAATCGACTTTCTCGAAAAACCGTTGTTCGAACATTGTTCGGAATCGAAGATAGGAAAACGTTGTTCGAACATTGTTCGAAATTGACTTTCGCGGAAAACCATTAGTCGAGCATTGTTCGAAATCGACTTTCGCGAAAAACCGTTATTCGAACATTGTTCGAAACCGACTTTCGCGGAAAACCGTTATTCGAACATTGTTCGAAATCGACTTTCGCGAAAAACCGTTATTCGAACATTGTTCGAAATCGACTTTCGCGAAAAACCGTTGTTCGAGCATTGTTCGAAATCGACTTTCGCGAAAAACCGTTATTCGAACATTGTTCGAAACCGACTTTCGCGGAAAACCATTATCCGAACATTGTTCGAAATCGACTTTCGCGAAAAACCGTTGTTCGAACATTGTTCGGAATCGAAGATAGGAAAACGTTGTTCGAACATTGTTCGAAATTGACTTTCGCGGAAAACCATTAGTCGAGCATTGTTCGAAATCGACTTTCGCGAGAAACCGTTATTCGAACATTGTTCGAAACCGACTTTCGCGGAAAACCGTTATTCGAACATTGTTCGAAATCGACTTTCACGAAGAATCGTTATTCGAACATTGTTCGAAATCGACTTTCGCGGAAAACCATTAGTCGAGCATTGTTCGAAATCGACTTTCGCAAAAAACCGTTTTTCGAACATTGTTCGAAATCGACTTTCGCGAAAAACCGTTATTCGAACATTGCTCGAAATCGACATTCGTGAAAAACCGTTAGTCGAACATTGCTCGAAATCGACTTTCGCGAAAAACCGTTATTCGAACATTGTTCGAAATCGACTTTCGCGGAAAACCATTATTCGAACATTGTTCGAAATCGACTTTCGCGAAAAACCGCTTTCGAACATTGTTCGAAATCGACTTTCTTGGAAAACCATTATTCGAACATTGTTCGAAATCGACTTTCGCGGAAAACCATTATTCGAACATTGTTCGAAATCGACTTTCACGAAGAATCGTTATTCGGACATTATTCGAAATCGATTTTCGCGGAAAACCATTAGTCGAGCATTGCTCGAAATCGACATTCGTGAAAAACCGTTAGTCGAACATTGTTCGAAATCGACTTTCGCGAAAAACCGTTATTCGAACATTGTTCGAAATCGACTTTCGCGAAGAATCGTTATTCGGACATTATTCGAAATCGATTTTCGCGGAAAACCATTAGTCGAGCATTGCTCGAAATCGACATTCGCGAAAAACCGTTATTCGAACATTGTTCGAAATCGACTTTCGCGAAAAACCGTTATTCGAACATTGTTAGAAATCGACTTTCGCGGAAAACCATTATTCGAACATTGTTCGAAATCGACTTTCGCGGAAAACCATTATTCGAACATTGTTCGAAATCGACTTTCACGAAGAATCGTTATTCGAACATTGTTCGAAATCGACTTTCGCGGAAAACCATTTTTCGAACATTGTTCGAAATCGACTTTCGCGAAAAACCGTTATTCGAACATTGATCGAAATCGACCTTCGCGGAAAACCATTATTCGAACATTGTTCGAAATCGACTTTCGCGAAAAACCGTTATTCGAACATTGTTCGAAATCGACATTCGCGAAAAACCGTTATTCGAACATTGTTCGAAATCGACTTTCGCGGAAAACCATTTTTCGAACATTGTTCGAGATCGACTTTCGCGAAAAACCGTTATTCGAACATTGTTCGAAATCGACTTTCGCGGAAAACCATTATTCGAACATTGTTCGAAATCGACTTTCGCGAAAAACCGTTATTCGAACATTGTTCGAAATCGACTTTCGCGAAAAACCGTTATTCGAACATTGTTCGAAATCGACTTTCACGAAAAACCGTTATTCGAACATTGTTCGAAATCGACTTTCGCGGAAAACCATTATTCGAACATTGTTCGAAACCGACTTTCGCGAAAAACCATTATTCGAACATTGTTCGAAATCACTTTCGCGAAAAACCATTATTCGAGCATTGTTCGATATCGAAGATGGCGAAGAAGATTGTTCTAATATTGTTCGTTATCGAATATTGCGGAAAAGTATTGTTCGGATATTGTTCGAACATTGTTCGAAATCGACTTTCGCGAAAAACCGTTATTCGAACATTATTCGAAATCGATTTTCGCGGAAAACCATTAGTCGAGCATTGTTCGAAATCGACTTTCGCGAAAAACCGTTATTCGAACATTGTTCGAAATCGACTTTCGCGAAAAACCGTTATTCGAACATTGTTCGAAATCGATTTTCGCGGAGAACCATTATTCGAACATTGTTCGAAATCGACTTTCGCGAAAAACCATTATTCGAACATTGTTCGAAATCGACATTCGCGAAAAACCGTTATTCGAACATTGTTCGAAATCGACTTTCGCGGAAAACCATTATTCGAACATTGTTCGAAATCGACTTTCGTGAAAAACCATTATTCGAACATTGTTCGAAATCGACTTTCGCGAAAAACCATTGTTCGAACATTGTTCGAAATCGAGTTTCACGAAGAATCGTTATTCGGACATTATTCGAAATCGATTTTCGCGGAAAACCATTAGTCGAGCATTGCTCGAAATCGACATTCGCGAAAAACCGTTATTCGGACATTGTTCGAAATCGACTTTCGCGGAAAACCATTATTCGAACATTGTTCGAAATCGACTTTCGCGGAAAACCATTATTCGAACATTGTTCGAAATCGACTTTCACGAAGAATCGTTATTCGGACATTGTTCGAAATCGACTTTCGCGAAAAACCGTTATTCGAACATTGTTCGAAATCGACTTTCGCGGAAAACCATTTTTCGAACATTGTTCGAAATCGACTTTCGCGAAAAACCGTTATTCGAACATTGTTCGAAATCGACTTTCGCGGAAAACCATTATTCGAACATTGTTCGAAATCGACTTTCACGAAGAATCGTTATTCGGACATTGTTCGAAATCGACTTTCGCGAAAAACCGTTATTCGAACATTGTTCGAAATCGACTTTCGCGGAAAACCATTTTTCGAACATTGTTCGAAATCGACTTTCGCGAAAAACCGTTATTCGAACATTGTTCGAAATCGACTTTCGCGGAAAACCATTATTCGAACATTGTTCGAAATCGACTTTCGCGAAAAACCGTTATTCGAACATTGTTCGAAATCGACTTTCGCGGAAAACCATTATTCGAACATTGTTCGAAATCGACTTTCGCGGAAAACCATTATTCGAACATTGTTCGAAATCGACTTTCACGAAGAATCGTTATTCGGACATTATTCGAAATCGATTTTTGCGGAAAACCATTAGTCGAGCATTGCTCGAAATCGACATTCGCGAAAAACCGTTATTCGAACATTGTTCGAAATCGACTTTCGCGGAAAACCATTATTCGAACATTGTTCGAAATCGACTTTCGCGGAAAACCATTATTCGAACATTGTTCGAAATCGACTTTCACGAAGAATCGTTATTCGGACATTGTTCGAAATCGACTTTCGCGAAAAACCGTTATTCGAACATTGTTCGAAATCGACTTTCGCGGAAAACCATTTTTCGAACATTGTTCGAAATCGACTTTCGCGAAAAACCGTTATTCGAACATTGTTCGAAATCGACTTTCGCGGAAAACCATTATTCGAACATTGTTCGAAATCGACTTTCGCGAAAAACCGTTATTCGAACATTGTTCGAAATCGACTTTCGCGGAAAACCATTATTCGAACATTGTTCGAAATCGACTTTCGCGGAAAACCATTATTCGAACATTGTTCGAAATCGACTTTCAGGAAGAATCGTTATTCGGACATTATTCGAAATCGATTTTCGCGGAAAACCATTAGTCGAGCATTGCTCGAAATCGACTTTCGTGAAAAACCGTTAGTCGAACATTGTTCGAAATCGACTTTCGCGAAAAACCGTTATTCGAACATTGTTCGAAATCGACTTTCGCGAAGAATCGTTATTCGGACATTATTCGAAATCGATTTTCGCGGAAAACCATTAGTCGAGCATTGCTCGAAATCGACATTCGCGAAAAACCGTTAGTCGAACATTGTTCGAAATCGACTTTCGCGAAAAACCGTTATTCGAACATTGTTCGAAATCGATTTTCGCGGAAAACCATTAGTCGAGCATTGTTCGAAATCGACTTTCGCGAAAAACCGTTATTCGAACATTGTTCGAAACCGACTTTCGCGGAAAACCATTATTCGAACATTGTTCGAAATCGACTTTCGCGGAAAACCATTTCTCGAACATTGTTCGAAATCGACTTTCGCGAAAAACCGTTATTCGAACATTGTTCGAAATCGACTTTCGCGGAAAACCATTTTTCGAACATTGTTCGAAATCGACTTTCGCGAAAAACCGTTATTCGAACATTGTTCGAAATCGACTTTCGCGGAAAACCATTATTCGAACATTGTTCGAAATCGACTTTCGCGGAAAACCATTATTCGAACATTGTTCGAAATCGACTTTCACGAAGAATCGTTATTCGGACATTATTCGAAATCGATTTTCGCGGAAAACCATTAGTCGAGCATTGCTCGAAATCGACATTCGCGAAAAACCGTTATTCGAACATTGTTCGAAATCGACTTTCGCGGAAAACCATTATTCGAACATTGTTCGAAATCGACTTTCGCGGAAAACCATTATTCGAACATTGTTCGAAATCGACTTTCACGAAGAATCGTTATTCGGACATTGTTCGAAATCGACTTTCGCGAAAAACCGTTATTCGAACATTGTTCGAAATCGACTTTCGCGGAAAACCATTTTTCGAACATTGTTCGAAATCGACTTTCGCGAAAAACCGTTATTCGAACATTGTTCGAAATCGACTTTCGCGGAAAACCATTATTCGAACATTGTTCGAAATCGACTTTCACGAAGAATCGTTATTCGGACATTGTTCGAAATCGACTTTCGCGAAAAACCGTTATTCGAACATTGTTCGAAATCGACTTTCGCGGAAAACCATTTTTCGAACATTGTTCGAAATCGACTTTCGCGAAAAACCGTTATTCGAACATTGTTCGAAATCGACTTTCGCGGAAAACCATTATTCGAACATTGTTCGAAATCGACTTTCGCGAAAAACCGTTATTCGAACATTGTTCGAAATCGACTTTCGCGGAAAACCATTATTCGAACATTGTTCGAAATCGACTTTCGCGGAAAACCATTATTCGAACATTGTTCGAAATCGACTTTCAGGAAGAATCGTTATTCGGACATTATTCGAAATCGATTTTCGCGGAAAACCATTAGTCGAGCATTGCTCGAAATCGACTTTCGTGAAAAACCGTTAGTCGAACATTGTTCGAAATCGACTTTCGCGAAAAACCGTTATTCGAACATTGTTCGAAATCGACTTTCGCGAAGAATCGTTATTCGGACATTATTCGAAATCGATTTTCGCGGAAAACCATTAGTCGAGCATTGCTCGAAATCGACATTCGCGAAAAACCGTTAGTCGAACATTGTTCGAAATCGACTTTCGCGAAAAACCGTTATTCGAACATTGTTCGAAATCGATTTTCGCGGAAAACCATTAGTCGAGCATTGTTCGAAATCGACTTTCGCGAAAAACCGTTATTCGAACATTGTTCGAAACCGACTTTCGCGGAAAACCATTATTCGAACATTGTTCGAAATCGACTTTCGCGGAAAACCATTTCTCGAACATTGTTCGAAATCGACTTTCGCGAAAAACCGTTATTCGAACATTGTTCGAAATCGACTTTCGCGGAAAACCATTTTTCGAACATTGTTCGAAATCGACTTTCGCGAAAAACCGTTATTCGAACATTGTTCGAAATCAACTTTCGCGGAAAACCGTTATTCGAACATTGTTCGAAACCGACTTTCGCGGAAAACCATTATTCGAACATTGTTCGGAATCGAAGATAGGAAAACGTTGTTCGAACATTGTTCGAAATCGACTTTCGCGGAAAACCGTTATTCGAACATTGTTCGAAACCGACTTTCGCGAAAAACCGTTATTCGAACATTGTTCGAAATCGACTTTCGCGGAAAACCATTATTCGAACATTGTTCGAAATCGACTTTCGCGAAAAACCGTTATTCGAACATTGTTCGAAATCGACTTTCGCGGAAAACCATTATTCGAACATTGTTCGAAATCGACTTTCGCGGAAAACCATTATTCGAACATTGTTCGAAATCGACTTTCACGAAGAATCGTTATTCGGACATTATTCGAAATCGATTTTCGCGGAAAACCATTAGTCGAACATTGTTCGAAATCGACTTTCGCGGAAAACCATTTCTCGAACATTGTTCGAAATCAAATTTCGCGGAAAACCATTATTCGAACATTGTTCGAAATCGACTTTCACGAAAAACCGTTATTCGAACATTGTTCGAAATCGACTTTCGCGAAGAATCGTTATTCTGTTCGAAATCGACTTTCGCGGAAAACCATTAGTCGAGCATTGTTCGAAATCGAATTTCGCGAAAAACCGTTATTCGAACATTGTTCGAAATCGATTTTCGCGGAAAACCATTAGTCGAGCATTGTTCGAAATCGACTTTCGCGAAAAACCGTTATTCGAACATTGTTCGAAACCGACTTTCGCGGAAAACCATTATTCGAACATTGTTCGAAACCGACTTTCGCGGAAAACCATTATTCGAACATTGTTCGAAATCGACTTTCGCGAAAAACCGTTAGTCGAACATTGCTCGAAATCGACATTCGTGAAAAACCGTTAGTCGAACATTGTTCGAAATCGACTTTCACGAAAAACCGTTGTTCGAACATTGTTCGAAATCGATTTTCGCGGAAAACCATTAGTCGAGCATTGTTCGAAATCGACTTTCGCGAAAAACCGTTATTCGAACATTGTTCGAAACCGACTTTCGCGGAAAACCATTATTCGAACATTGTTCGAAATCGACTTTCGCGAAAAACCGTTATTCGAACATTGTTCGAAATCGACTTTCGCGGAAAACCATTATTCGAACATTGTTCGAAATCGACTTTCGCGGAAAACCATTATTCGAACATTGTTCGAAATCGACTTTCTTGGAAAACCATTATTCGAGCATTGCTCGAAATCGACTTTCGCGGAAAACCATTATTCGAACATTGTTCGAAATCGACTTTCACGAAGAATCGTTATTCGGACATTGTTCGAAATCGACTTTCGCGAAAAACCGTTATTCGAACATTGTTCGAAATCGACTTTCGCGGAAAACCATTTTTCGAACATTGTTCGAAATCGACTTTCGCGAAAAACCGTTATTCGAACATTGTTCGAAACCGACTTTCGCGGAAAACCATTATTCGAACATTGTTCGAAATCGACTTTCACGAAGAATCGTTATTCGGACATTGTTCGAAATCGACTTTCGCGAAAAACCGTTATTCGAACATTGTTCGAAATCGACTTTCGCGGAAAACCATTTTTCGAACATTGTTCGAAATCGACTTTCGCGAAAAACCGTTATTCGAACATTGTTCGAAATCGACTTTCGCGGAAAACCATTATTCGAACATTGTTCGAAATCGACTTTCACGAAGAATCGTTATTCGGACATTGTTCGAAATCGACTTTCGCGAAAAACCGTTATTCGAACATTGTTCGAAATCGACTTTCGCGGAAAACCATTTTTCGAACATTGTTCGAAATCGACTTTCGCGAAAAACCGTTATTCGAACATTGTTCGAAATCGACTTTCGCGGAAAACCATTATTCGAACATTGTTCGAAATCGACTTTCGCGAAAAACCGTTATTCGAACATTGTTCGAAATCGACTTTCGCGGAAAACCATTATTCGAACATTGTTCGAAATCGACTTTCGCGGAAAACCATTATTCGAACATTGTTCGAAATCGACTTTCACGAAGAATCGTTATTCGGACATTATTCGAAATCGATTTTTGCGGAAAACCATTAGTCGAGCATTGCTCGAAATCGACATTCGCGAAAAACCGTTATTCGAACATTGTTCGAAATCGACTTTCGCGGAAAACCATTATTCGAACATTGTTCGAAATCGACTTTCGCGGAAAACCATTATTCGAACATTGTTCGAAATCGACTTTCACGAAGAATCGTTATTCGGACATTGTTCGAAATCGACTTTCGCGAAAAACCGTTATTCGAACATTGTTCGAAATCGACTTTCGCGGAAAACCATTTTTCGAACATTGTTCGAAATCGACTTTCGCGAAAAACCGTTATTCGAACATTGTTCGAAATCGACTTTCGCGGAAAACCATTATTCGAACATTGTTCGAAATCGACTTTCGCGAAAAACCGTTATTCGAACATTGTTCGAAATCGACTTTCGCGGAAAACCATTATTCGAACATTGTTCGAAATCGACTTTCGCGGAAAACCATTATTCGAACATTGTTCGAAATCGACTTTCAGGAAGAATCGTTATTCGGACATTATTCGAAATCGATTTTCGCGGAAAACCATTAGTCGAGCATTGCTCGAAATCGACTTTCGTGAAAAACCGTTAGTCGAACATTGTTCGAAATCGACTTTCGCGAAAAACCGTTATTCGAACATTGTTCGAAATCGACTTTCGCGAAGAATCGTTATTCGGACATTATTCGAAATCGATTTTCGCGGAAAACCATTAGTCGAGCATTGCTCGAAATCGACATTCGCGAAAAACCGTTAGTCGAACATTGTTCGAAATCGACTTTCGCGAAAAACCGTTATTCGAACATTGTTCGAAATCGATTTTCGCGGAAAACCATTAGTCGAGCATTGTTCGAAATCGACTTTCGCGAAAAACCGTTATTCGAACATTGTTCGAAACCGACTTTCGCGGAAAACCATTATTCGAACATTGTTCGAAATCGACTTTCGCGGAAAACCATTTCTCGAACATTGTTCGAAATCGACTTTCGCGAAAAACCGTTATTCGAACATTGTTCGAAATCGACTTTCGCGGAAAACCATTTTTCGAACATTGTTCGAAATCGACTTTCGCGAAAAACCGTTATTCGAACATTGTTCGAAATCGACTTTCGCGGAAAACCATTATTCGAACATTGTTCGAAATCGACTTTCGCGGAAAACCATTATTCGAACATTGTTCGAAATCGACTTTCACGAAGAATCGTTATTCGGACATTATTCGAAATCGATTTTCGCGGAAAACCATTAGTCGAGCATTGCTCGAAATCGACATTCGCGAAAAACCGTTATTCGAACATTGTTCGAAATCGACTTTCGCGGAAAACCATTATTCGAACATTGTTCGAAATCGACTTTCGCGGAAAACCATTATTCGAACATTGTTCGAAATCGACTTTCACGAAGAATCGTTATTCGGACATTGTTCGAAATCGACTTTCGCGAAAAACCGTTATTCGAACATTGTTCGAAATCGACTTTCGCGGAAAACCATTTTTCGAACATTGTTCGAAATCGACTTTCGCGAAAAACCGTTATTCGAACATTGTTCGAAATCGACTTTCGCGGAAAACCATTATTCGAACATTGTTCGAAATCGACTTTCACGAAGAATCGTTATTCGGACATTGTTCGAAATCGACTTTCGCGAAAAACCGTTATTCGAACATTGTTCGAAATCGACTTTCGCGGAAAACCATTTTTCGAACATTGTTCGAAATCGACTTTCGCGAAAAACCGTTATTCGAACATTGTTCGAAATCGACTTTCGCGGAAAACCATTATTCGAACATTGTTCGAAATCGACTTTCGCGAAAAACCGTTATTCGAACATTGTTCGAAATCGACTTTCGCGGAAAACCATTATTCGAACATTGTTCGAAATCGACTTTCGCGGAAAACCATTATTCGAACATTGTTCGAAATCGACTTTCAGGAAGAATCGTTATTCGGACATTATTCGAAATCGATTTTCGCGGGAAACCATTAGTCGAGCATTGCTCGAAATTGACTTTCGTGAAAAACCGTTAGTCGAACATTGTTCGAAATCGACTTTCGCGAAAAACCGTTATTCGAACATTGTTCGAAATCGACTTTCGCGAAGAATCGTTATTCGGACATTATTCGAAATCGATTTTCGCGGAAAACCATTAGTCGAGCATTGCTCGAAATCGACATTCGCGAAAAACCGTTAGTCGAACATTGTTCGAAATCGACTTTCGCGAAAAACCGTTATTCGAACATTGTTCGAAATCGATTTTCGCGGAAAACCATTAGTCGAGCATTGTTCGAAATCGACTTTCGCGAAAAACCGTTATTCGAACATTGTTCGAAACCGACTTTCGCGGAAAACCATTATTCGAACATTGTTCGAAATCGACTTTCGCGGAAAACCATTTCTCGAACATTGTTCGAAATCGACTTTCGCGAAAAACCGTTATTCGAACATTGTTCGAAATCGACTTTCGCGGAAAACCATTTTTCGAACATTGTTCGAAATCGACTTTCGCGAAAAACCGTTATTCGAACATTGTTCGAAATCAACTTTCGCGGAAAACCGTTATTCGAACATTGTTCGAAACCGACTTTCGCGGAAAACCATTATTCGAACATTGTTCGGAATCGAAGATAGGAAAACGTTGTTCGAACATTGTTCGAAATCGACTTTCGCGGAAAACCGTTATTCGAACATTGTTCGAAACCGACTTTCGCGAAAAACCGTTATTCGAACATTGTTCGAAATCGACTTTCGCGGAAAACCATTATTCGAACATTGTTCGAAATCGACTTTCGCGAAAAACCGTTATTCGAACATTGTTCGAAATCGACTTTCGCGGAAAACCATTATTCGAACATTGTTCGAAATCGACTTTCGCGGAAAACCATTATTCGAACATTGTTCGAAATCGACTTTCACGAAGAATCGTTATTCGGACATTATTCGAAATCGATTTTCGCGGAAAACCATTAGTCGAACATTGTTCGAAATCAAATTTCGCGGAAAACCATTATTCGAACATTGTTCGAAATCGACTTTCACGAAAAACCGTTATTCGAACATTGTTCGAAATCGACTTTCGCGAAGAATCGTTATTCTGTTCGAAATCGACTTTCGCGGAAAACCATTAGTCGAGCATTGTTCGAAATCGAATTTCGCGAAAAACCGTTATTCGAACATTGTTCGAAATCGATTTTCGCGGAAAACCATTAGTCGAGCATTGTTCGAAATCGACTTTCGCGAAAAACCGTTATTCGAACATTGTTCGAAACCGACTTTCGCGGAAAACCATTATTCGAACATTGTTCGAAACCGACTTTCGCGGAAAACCATTATTCGAACATTGTTCGAAATCGACTTTCGCGAAAAACCGTTAGTCGAACATTGCTCGAAATCGACATTCGTGAAAAACCGTTAGTCGAACATTGTTCGAAATCGACTTTCACGAAAAACCGTTGTTCGAACATTGTTCGAAATCGATTTTCGCGGAAAACCATTAGTCGAGCATTGTTCGAAATCGACTTTCGCGAAAAACCGTTATTCGAACATTGTTCGAAACCGACTTTCGCGGAAAACCATTATTCGAACATTGTTCGAAATCGACTTTCGCGAAAAACCGTTATTCGAACATTGTTCGAAATCGACTTTCGCGGAAAACCATTATTCGAACATTGTTCGAAATCGACTTTCGCGGAAAACCATTATTCGAACATTGTTCGAAATCGACTTTCTTGGAAAACCATTATTCGAGCATTGCTCGAAATCGACATTCGCGAAAAACCGTTAGTCGAACATTGTTCGAAATCGAATTTCGCGAAAAACCGTTATTCGAACATTGTTCGAAATCGATTTTCGCGGAAAACCATTAGTCGAGCATTGTTCGAAATCGACTTTCGCGAAAAACCGTTATTCGAACATTGTTCGAAATCAACTTTCGCGGAAAACCGTTATTCGAACATTGTTCGAAACCGACTTTCGCGGAAAACCATTATTCGAACATTGTTCGGAATCGAAGATAGGAAAACTTTGTTCGAACATTGTTCGAAATCGACTTTCGCGGAAAACCGTTATTCGAACATTGTTCGAAACCGACTTTCGCGAAAAACCGTTATTCGAACATTGTTCGAAATCGACTTTCGCGGAAAACCATTATTCGAACATTGTTCGAAATCGACTTTCGCGAAAAACCGTTATTCGAACATTGTTCGAAATCGACTTTCGCGGAAAACCATTATTCGAACATTGTTCGAAATCGACTTTCGCGGAAAACCATTATTCGAACATTGTTCGAAATCGACTTTCACGAAGAATCGTTATTCGGACATTATTCGAAATCGATTTTCGCGGAAAACCATTAGTCGAACATTGTTCGAAATCGACTTTCGCGGAAAACCATTTCTCGAACATTGTTCGAAATCAAATTTCGCGGAAAACCATTATTCGAACATTGTTCGAAATCGACTTTCACGAAAAACCGTTATTCGAACATTGTTCGAAATCGACTTTCGCGAAGAATCGTTATTCTGTTCGAAATCGACTTTCGCGGAAAACCATTAGTCGAGCATTGTTCGAAATCGAATTTCGCGAAAAACCGTTATTCGAACATTGTTCGAAATCGATTTTCGCGGAAAACCATTAGTCGAGCATTGTTCGAAATCGACTTTCGCGAAAAACCGTTATTCGAACATTGTTCGAAACCGACTTTCGCGGAAAACCATTATTCGAACATTGTTCGAAACCGACTTTCGCGGAAAACCATTATTCGAACATTGTTCGAAATCGACTTTCGCGAAAAACCGTTAGTCGAACATTGCTCGAAATCGACATTCGTGAAAAACCGTTAGTCGAACATTGTTCGAAATCGACTTTCACGAAAAACCGTTGTTCGAACATTGTTCGAAATCGATTTTCGCGGAAAACCATTAGTCGAGCATTGTTCGAAATCGACTTTCGCGAAAAACCGTTATTCGAACATTGTTCGAAACCGACTTTCGCGGAAAACCATTATTCGAACATTGTTCGAAATCGACTTTCGCGAAAAACCGTTATTCGAACATTGTTCGAAATCGACTTTCGCGGAAAACCATTATTCGAACATTGTTCGAAATCGACTTTCGCGGAAAACCATTATTCGAACATTGTTCGAAATCGACTTTCTTGGAAAACCATTATTCGAGCATTGCTCGAAATCGACATTCGCGAAAAACCGTTAGTCGAACATTGTTCGAAATCGAATTTCGCGAAAAACCGTTATTCGAACATTGTTCGAAATCGATTTTCGCGGAAAACCATTAGTCGAGCATTGTTCGAAATCGACTTTCGCGAAAAACCGTTATTCGAACATTGTTCGAAACCGACTTTCGCGGAAAACCATTATTCGAACATTGTTCGAAATCGACTTTCGCGAAAAACCGTTATTCGAACATTGTTCGAAATCGACTTTCGCGGAAAACCATTATTCGAACATTGTTCGAAATCGACTTTCGCGGAAAACCATTATTCGAACATTGTTCGAAATCGACTTTCGCGAAAAACCGTTATTCGAACATTGTTCGAAATCGACTTTCGCGAAAAACCGTTATTCGAACATTGTTCGAAATCGACTTTCTTGGAAAACCATTATTCGAACATTGTTCGAAATCGACTTTCGCGGAAAACCATTATTCGAACATTGTTCGAAATCGACTTTCACGAAGAATCGTTATTCGAACATTGTTCGAAATCGACTTTCGCGGAAAACCATTTTTCGAACATTGTTCGAAATCGACTTTCGCGAAAAACCGTTATTCGAACATTGTTCGAAATCGACTTTCGCGAAAAACCGTTGTTCGAACATTGTTCGGAATCGAAGATAGGAAAACGTTGTTCGAACATTGTTCGAAATCGACTTTCGCGAAAAACCGTTGTTCGAACATTGTTCGGAATCGAAGATTAGAAAACGTTGTTCGAACATTGTTCGAAATCGACTTTCGCGAAAAACCGTTATTCGAACATTATTCGAAATCGATTTTCGCGGAAAACCATTAGTCGAGCATTGTTCGAAATCGACTTTCGCGAAAAACCGTTATTCGAACATTGTTCGAAACCGACTTTCGCGGAAAACCATTATTCGAACATTGTTCGAAATCGACTTTCGCGAAAAACCGTTATTCGAACATTGTTCGAAATCGACTTTCGCGGAAAACCATTATTCGAACATCATTCGAAATCGACTTTCGCGAAAAACCGCTTTCGAACATTGTTCGAAATCGACTTTCTTGGAAAACCATTATTCGAACATTGTTCGAAATCGACTTTCGCGGAAAACCGTTATTCGAACATTGTTCGAAATCGACTTTCACGAAGAATCGTTATTCGGACATTATTCGGAATCGAAGATAGGAAAACGTTGTTCGAACATTGTTCGAAATCGACTTTCGCGAAAAACCGTTGTTCGAACATTGTTCGGAATCGAAGATTAGAAAACGTTGTTCGAACATTGTTCGAAATCGACTTTCGCGAAAAACCGTTATTCGAACATTATTCGAAATCGATTTTCGCGGAAAACCATTAGTCGAGCATTGTTCGAAATCGACTTTCGCGGAAAACCATTAGTCGAGCATTGTTCGAAATCGACTTTCGCAAAAAACCGTTATTCGAACATTGTTCGAAACCGACTTTCGCGGAAAACCATTATTCGAACATTGTTCGAAATCGACTTTCGCGAAAAACCGTTAGTCGAACATTGCTCGAAATCGACATTCGTGAAAAACCATTATTCGAACATTGTTCGAAATCGACTTTCGCGGAAAACCATTATTCGAACATTGTTCGAAATCGACTTTCTTGGAAAACCATTATTCGAGCATTGCTCGAAATCGACATTCGCGAAAAACCGTTAGTCGAACATTGTTCGAAATCGAATTTCGCGAAAAACCGTTATTCGAACATTGTTCGAAATCGATTTTCGCGGAAAACCATTAGTCGAGCATTGTTCGAAATCGACTTTCGCGAAAAACCGTTATTCGAACATTGTTCGAAACCGACTTTCGCGGAAAACCATTATTCGAACATTGTTCGAAATCGACTTTCGCGAAAAACCGTTATTCGAACATTGTTCGAAATCGACTTTCGCGGAAAACCATTATTCGAACATTGTTCGAAATCGACTTTCGCGGAAAACCATTATTCGAACATTGTTCGAAATCGACTTTCGCGAAAAACCGTTATTCGAACATTGTTCGAAATCGACTTTCGCGAAAAACCGTTATTCGAACATTGTTCGAAATCGACTTTCTTGGAAAACCATTATTCGAACATTGTTCGAAATCGACTTTCGCGGAAAACCATTATTCGAACATTGTTCGAAATCGACTTTCACGAAGAATCGTTATTCGAACATTGTTCGAAATCGACTTTCGCGGAAAACCATTTTTCGAACATTGTTCGAAATCGACTTTCGCGAAAAACCGTTATTCGAACATTGTTCGAAATCGACTTTCGCGAAAAACCGTTGTTCGAACATTGTTCGGAATCGAAGATAGGAAAACGTTGTTCGAACATTGTTCGAAATCGACTTTCGCGAAAAACCGTTGTTCGAACATTGTTCGGAATCGAAGATTAGAAAACGTTGTTCGAACATTGTTCGAAATCGACTTTCGCGAAAAACCGTTATTCGAACATTATTCGAAATCGATTTTCGCGGAAAACCATTAGTCGAGCATTGTTCGAAATCGACTTTCGCGAAAAACCGTTATTCGAACATTGTTCGAAACCGACTTTCGCGGAAAACCATTATTCGAACATTGTTCGAAATCGACTTTCGCGAAAAACCGTTATTCGAACATTGTTCGAAATCGACTTTCGCGGAAAACCATTATTCGAACATCATTCGAAATCGACTTTCGCGAAAAACCGCTTTCGAACATTGTTCGAAATCGACTTTCTTGGAAAACCATTATTCGAACATTGTTCGAAATCGACTTTCGCGGAAAACCATTATTCGAACATTGTTCGAAATCGACTTTCACGAAGAATCGTTATTCGGACATTATTCGGAATCGAAGATAGGAAAACGTTGTTCGAACATTGTTCGAAATCGACTTTCGCGAAAAACCGTTGTTCGAACATTGTTCGGAATCGAAGATTAGAAAACGTTGTTCGAACATTGTTCGAAATCGACTTTCGCGAAAAACCGTTATTCGAACATTATTCGAAATCGATTTTCGCGGAAAACCATTAGTCGAGCATTGTTCGAAATCGACTTTCGCGGAAAACCATTAGTCGAGCATTGTTCGAAATCGACTTTCGCAAAAAACCGTTATTCGAACATTGTTCGAAACCGACTTTCGCGGAAAACCATTATTCGAACATTGTTCGAAATCGACTTTCGCGAAAAACCGTTAGTCGAACATTGCTCGAAATCGACATTCGTGAAAAACCGTTAGTCGAACATTGTTCGAAATCGACTTTCACGAAAAACCGTTATTCGAACATTGTTCGAAACCGACTTTCGCGGAAAACCATTATTCGAACATTGTTCGAAATCGACTTTCGCGAAAAACCGTTATTCGAACATTGTTCGAAACCGACTTTCGCGGAAAACCATTATTCGAACATTGTTCGAAATCGACTTTCGCGAAAAACCGTTAGTCGAACATTGCTCGAAATCGACATTCGTGAAAAACCATTATTCGAACATTGTTCGAAATCGACTTTCGCGGAAAACCATTATTCGAACATTGTTCGAAATCGACTTTCTTGGAAAACCATTATTCGAGCATTGTTCGAAATCGACTTTCGCGAAAAACCGTTACTCGAACATTGTTCGAAATCGACTTTCGCGAAAAACCGTTGTTCGAACATTGTTCGGAATCGACTTTCGCGGAAAACCATTTTTCGAACATTGTTCGAAATCGACTTTCGCGAAAAACCGTTATTCGAACATTGTTCGAAATCGACTCTCGCGAAAAACCGTTGTTCGAACATTGTTCGGAATCGAAGATTAGAAAACGTTGTTCGAACATTGTTCGAAATCGACTTTCGCGAAAAACCGTTGTTCGAACATTGTTCGGAATCGAAGATTAGAAAACGTTATTCGAACATTGTTCGAAATCGACTTTCGCGAAAAACCGTTATTCGAACATTGTTCGAAATCGACTTTCTTGGAAAACCATTATTCGAACATTGTTCGAAATCGACTTTCGCGGAAAACCATTATTCGAACATTGTTCGAAATCGACTTTCACGAAGAATCGTTATTCGAACATTGTTCGAAATCGACTTTCGCGGAAAACCATTTTTCGAACATTGTTCGAAATCGACTTTCGCGAAAAACCGTTATTCGAACATTGTTCGAAATCGACTTTCGCGAAAAACCGTTGTTCGAACATTGTTCGGAATCGAAGATAGGAAAACGTTGTTCGAACATTGTTCGAAATCGACTTTCGCGAAAAACCGTTGTTCGAACATTGTTCGGAATCGAAGATAGGAAAACGTTGTTCGAACATTGTTCGAAATCGACTTTCGCGAAAAACCGTTATTCGAACATTATTCGAAATCGATTTTCGCGGAAAACCATTAGTCGAGCATTGTTCGAAATCGACTTTCGCGAAAAACCGTTATTCGAACATTGTTCGAAATCGACTTTCGCGAAAAACCGTTATTCGAACATTGTTCGAAATCGACTTTCGCGGAAAACCATTATTCGAACATCATTCGAAATCGACTTTCGCGAAAAACCGCTTTCGAACATTGTTCGAAATCGACTTTCTTGGAAAACCATTATTCGAACATTGTTCGAAATCGACTTTCGCGGAAAACCATTATTCGAACATTGTTCGAAATCGACTTTCACGAAGAATCGTTATTCGGACATTATTCGGAATCGAAGATAGGAAAACGTTGTTCGAACATTGTTCGAAATCGACTTTCGCGAAAAACCGTTGTTCGAACATTGTTCGGAATCGAAGATTAGAAAACGTTGTTCGAACATTGTTCGAAATCGACTTTCGCGAAAAACCGTTATTCGAACATTATTCGAAATCGATTTTCGCGGAAAACCATTAGTCGAGCATTGTTCGAAATCGACTTTCGCGGAAAACCATTAGTCGAGCATTGTTCGAAATCGACTTTCGCAAAAAACCGTTATTCGAACATTGTTCGAAACCGACTTTCGCGGAAAACCATTATTCGAACATTGTTCGAAATCGACTTTCGCGAAAAACCGTTAGTCGAACATTGCTCGAAATCGACATTCGTGAAAAACCGTTAGTCGAACATTGTTCGAAATCGACTTTCACGAAGAATCGTTATTCGGACATTATTCAAAATCGATTTTCGCGGAAAACCATTAGTCGAGCATTGCTCGAAATCGACATTCGTGAAAAACCGTTATTCGAACATTGTTCGAAATCGACTTCCGCGAAAAACCGTTATTCGAACATTGTTCGAAATCGACTTTCGCGAAAAACCGTTATTCGAACATTGTTCGAAATCGACTTTCGCGGAAAACCATTTTTCGAACATTGTTCGAAATCGACTTTCGCGAAAAACCGTTACTCGAACATTGTTCGAAATCGACTTTCGCGAAAAACCGTTGTTCGAACATTGTTCGGAATCGACTTTCGCGGAAAACCATTTTTCGAACATTGTTCGAAATCGACTTTCGCGAAAAACCGTTATTCGAACATTGTTCGAAATCGACTCTCGCGAAAAACCGTTGTTCGAACATTGTTCGGAATCGAAGATTAGAAAACGTTGTTCGAACATTGTTCGAAATCGACTTTCGCGAAAAACCGTTGTTCGAACATTGTTCGGAATCGAAGATTAGAAAACGTTGTTCGAACATTGTTCGAAATCGACTTTCGCGAAAAACCGTTATTCGAACATTATTCGAAATCGATTTTCGCGGAAAACCATTAGTCGAGCATTGTTCGAAATCGACTTTCGCGAAAAACCGTTATTCGAACATTGCTCGAAATCGACTTTCGCGAAAAACCGTTATTCGAACATTGTTCGAAATCGACATTCGTGAAAAACCGTTAGTCGAACATTGTTCGAAATCGACTTTCGCGAAAAACCGTTATTCGAACATTGTTCGAAATCGACTTTCGCGAAAAACAGTTATTCGAACATTGTTCGAAATCGACTTTCGCGGAAAACCATTTTTCGAACATTGTTCGAAATCGACTTTCGCGAAAAACCGTTATTCGAACATTGTTCGAAATCGACTTTCGCGAAAAACCGTTGTTCGAACATTGTTCGGAATCGAAGATAGGAAAACGTTGTTCGAACATTGTTCGAAATCGACTTTCGCGAAAAACCGTTGTTCGAACATTATTCGGAATCGAAGATAGGAAAACGTTGTTCGAACATTGTTCGAAATCGACTTTCGCGAAAAACCGTTATTCGAACATTATTCGAAATCGATTTTCGCGGAAAACCATTAGTCGAGCATTGTTCGAAATCGACTTTCGCGAAAAACCGTTATTCGAACATTGTTCGAAACCGACTTTCGCGGAAAACCATTATTCGAACATTGTTCGAAATCGACTTTCGCGAAAAACCGTTATTCGAACATTGTTCGAAATCGACTTTCGCGGAAAACCATTATTCGAACATTGTTCGAAATCGACTTTCGCGGAAAACCATTATTCGAACATTGTTCGAAATCGACTTTCGCGAAAAACCGTTATTCGAACATTGTTCGAAATCGACTTTCGCGAAAAACCGTTATTCGAACATTGTTCGAAATCGACTTTCTTGGAAAACCATTATTCGAACATTGTTCGAAATCGACTTTCGCGGAAAACCATTATTCGAACATTGTTCGAAATCGACTTTCACGAAGAATCGTTATTCGAACATTGTTCGAAATCGACTTTCGCGGAAAACCATTTTTCGAACATTGTTCGAAATCGACTTTCGCGAAAAACCGTTATTCGAACATTGTTCGAAATCGACTTTCGCGAAAAACCGTTGTTCGAACATTGTTCGGAATCGAAGATAGGAAAACGTTGTTCGAACATTGTTCGAAATCGACTTTCGCGAAAAACCGTTGTTCGAACATTGTTCGGAATCGAAGATTAGAAAACGTTGTTCGAACATTGTTCGAAATCGATTTTCGCGGAAAACCATTAGTCGAGCATTGTTCGAAATCGACTTTCGCGAAAAACCGTTATTCGAACATTGTTCGAAACCGACTTTCGCGGAAAACCATTATTCGAACATTGTTCGAAATCGACTTTCGCGAAAAACCGTTATTCGAACATTGTTCGAAATCGATTTTCGCGGAAAACCATTAGTCGAGCATTGTTCGAAATCGACTTTCGCGGAAAACCATTAGTCGAGCATTGTTCGAAATCGACTTTCGCAAAAAACCGTTATTCGAACATTGTTCGAAACCGACTTTCGCGGAAAACCATTATTCGAACATTGTTCGAAATCGACTTTCGCGAAAAACCGTTAGTCGAACATTGCTCGAAATCGACATTCGTGAAAAACCGTTAGTCGAACATTGTTCGAAATCGACTTTCACGAAAAACCGTTATTCGAACATTGTTCGAAACCGACTTTCGCGGAAAACCATTATTCGAACATTGTTCGAAATCGACTTTCGCGAAAAACCGTTATTCGAACATTGTTCGAAACCGACTTTCGCGGAAAACCATTATTCGAACATTGTTCGAAATCGACTTTCGCGAAAAACCGTTAGTCGAACATTGCTCGAAATCGACATTCGTGAAAAACCATTATTCGAACATTGTTCGAAATCGACTTTCGCGGAAAACCATTATTCGAACATTGTTCGAAATCGACTTTCTTGGAAAACCATTATTCGAGCATTGCTCGAAATCGACATTCGCGAAAAACCGTTAGTCGAACATTGTTCGAAATCGAATTTCGCGAAAAACCGTTATTCGAACATTGTTCGAAATCGATTTTCGCGGAAAACCATTAGTCGAGCATTGTTCGAAATCGACTTTCGCGAAAAACCGTTATTCGAACATTGTTCGAAACCGACTTTCGCGGAAAACCATTATTCGAACATTGTTCGAAATCGACTTTCGCGAAAAACCGTTAGTCGAACATTGTTCGAAATCGAATTTCGCGAAAAACCGTTATTCGAACATTGTTCGAAATCGACTTTCACGAAAAACCGTTATTCGAACATTGTTCGAAACCGACTTTCGCGGAAAACCATTATTCGAACATTGTTCGAAATCGACTTTCGCGGAAAACCATTATTCGAACATTGTTCGAAATCGACTTTCACGAAGAATCGTTATTCGAACATTGTTCGAAATCGACTTTCGCGGAAAACCATTTTTCGAACATTGTTCGAAATCGACTTTCGCGAAAAACCGTTATTCGAACATTGCTCGAAATCGACATTCGTGAAAAACCGTTAGTCGAACATTGTTCGAAATCGACTTTCACGAAAAACCGTTATTCGAACATTGTTCGAAACCGACTTTCGCGGAAAACCATTATTCGAACATTGTTCGAAATCGACTTTCGCGAAAAACCGTTATTCGAACATTGTTCGAAACCGACTTTCGCGGAAAACCATTATTCGAACATTGTTCGAAATCGACTTTCGCGAAAAACCGTTAGTCGAACATTGCTCGAAATCGACATTCGTGAAAAACCATTATTCGAACATTGTTCGAAATCGACTTTCGCGGAAAACCATTATTCGAACATTGTTCGAAATCGACTTTCTTGGAAAACCATTATTCGAGCATTGCTCGAAATCGACATTCGCGAAAAACCGTTAGTCGAACATTGTTCGAAATCGAATTTCGCGAAAAACCGTTATTCGAACATTGTTCGAAATCGATTTTCGCGGAAAACCATTAGTCGAGCATTGTTCGAAATCGACTTTCGCGAAAAACCGTTATTCGAACATTGTTCGAAACCGACTTTCGCGGAAAACCATTATTCGAACATTGTTCGAAATCGACTTTCGCGAAAAACCGTTAGTCGAACATTGTTCGAAATCGAATTTCGCGAAAAACCGTTATTCGAACATTGTTCGAAATCGACTTTCACGAAAAACCGTTATTCGAACATTGTTCGAAACCGACTTTCGCGGAAAACCATTATTCGAACATTGTTCGAAATCGACTTTCGCGGAAAACCATTATTCGAACATTGTTCGAAATCGACTTTCACGAAGAATCGTTATTCGAACATTGTTCGAAATCGACTTTCGCGGAAAACCATTTTTCGAACATTGTTCGAAATCGACTTTCGCGAAAAACCGTTATTCGAACATTGTTCGAAATCGACTTTCGCGAAAAACCGTTGTTCGAACATTGTTCGGAATCGAAGATAGGAAAACGTTGTTCGAACATTGTTCGAAATCGACTTTCGCGAAAAACCGTTGTTCGAACATTGTTCGGAATCGAAGATTAGAAAACGTTGTTCGAACATTGTTCGAAATCGATTTTCGCGGAAAACCATTAGTCGAGCATTGTTCGAAATCGACTTTCGCGAAAAACCGTTATTCGAACATTGTTCGAAACCGACTTTCGCGGAAAACCATTATTCGAACATTGTTCGAAATCGACTTTCGCGAAAAACCGTTATTCGAACATTGTTCGAAATCGATTTTCGCGGAAAACCATTAGTCGAGCATTGTTCGAAATCGACTTTCGCGGAAAACCATTAGTCGAGCATTGTTCGAAATCGACTTTCGCAAAAAACCGTTATTCGAACATTGTTCGAAACCGACTTTCGCGGAAAACCATTATTCGAACATTGTTCGAAATCGACTTTCGCGAAAAACCGTTAGTCGAACATTGCTCGAAATCGACATTCGTGAAAAACCGTTAGTCGAACATTGTTCGAAATCGACTTTCACGAAAAACCGTTATTCGAACATTGTTCGAAACCGACTTTCGCGGAAAACCATTATTCGAACATTGTTCGAAATCGACTTTCGCGAAAAACCGTTATTCGAACATTGTTCGAAACCGACTTTCGCGGAAAACCATTATTCGAACATTGTTCGAAATCGACTTTCGCGAAAAACCGTTAGTCGAACATTGCTCGAAATCGACATTCGTGAAAAACCATTATTCGAACATTGTTCGAAATCGACTTTCGCGGAAAACCATTATTCGAACATTGTTCGAAATCGACTTTCTTGGAAAACCATTATTCGAGCATTGCTCGAAATCGACATTCGCGAAAAACCGTTAGTCGAACATTGTTCGAAATCGAATTTCGCGAAAAACCGTTATTCGAACATTGTTCGAAATCGATTTTCGCGGAAAACCATTAGTCGAGCATTGTTCGAAATCGACTTTCGCGAAAAACCGTTATTCGAACATTGTTCGAAACCGACTTTCGCGGAAAACCATTATTCGAACATTGTTCGAAATCGACTTTCGCGAAAAACCGTTATTCGAACATTGTTCGAAATCGACTTTCGCGGAAAACCATTATTCGAACATTGTTCGAAATCGACTTTCGCGGAAAACCATTATTCGAACATTGTTCGAAATCGACTTTCGCGAAAAACCGTTATTCGAACATTGTTCGAAATCGACTTTCGCGAAAAACCGTTATTCGAACATTGTTCGAAATCGACTTTCTTGGAAAACCATTATTCGAACATTGTTCGAAATCGACTTTCGCGGAAAACCATTATTCGAACATTGTTCGAAATCGACTTTCACGAAGAATCGTTATTCGAACATTGTTCGAAATCGACTTTCGCGGAAAACCATTTTTCGAACATTGTTCGAAATCGACTTTCGCGAAAAACCGTTATTCGAACATTGTTCGAAATCGACTTTCGCGAAAAACCGTTGTTCGAACATTGTTCGGAATCGATTTTCGCGGAAAACCATTAGTCGAGCATTGTTCGAAATCGACTTTCGCGAAAAACCGTTATTCGAACATTGTTCGAAATCGACTTTCGCGAAAAACCGTTATTCGAACATTGTTCGAAATCGACTTTCGCGGAAAACCATTATTCGAACATCATTCGAAATCGACTTTCGCGAAAAACCGCTTTCGAACATTGTTCGAAATCGACTTTCTTGGAAAACCATTATTCGAACATTGTTCGAAATCGACTTTCGCGAAAAACCGTTATTCGAACATTATTCGAAATCGATTTTCGCGGAAAACCATTAGTCGAGCATTGTTCGAAATCGACTTTCGCGAAAAACCGTTATTCGAACATTATTCGAAATCGATTTTCGCGGAAAACCATTAGTCGAGCATTGTTCGAAATCGACTTTCGCGAAAAACCGTTATTCGAACATTGTTCGAAATCGACTTTCGCGAAAAACCGTTATTCGAACATTGTTCGAAATCGACTTTCGCGGAAAACCATTATTCGAACATCATTCGAAATCGACTTTCGCGAAAAACCGCTTTCGAACATTGTTCGAAATCGACTTTCTTGGAAAACCATTATTCGAACATTGTTCGAAATCGACTTTCGCGGAAAACCGTTATTCGAACATTATTCGAAATCGATTTTCGCGGAAAACCATTAGTCGAGCATTGTTCGAAATCGACTTTCGCGAAAAACCGTTATTCGAACATTGTTCGAAATCGACTTTCGCGAAAAACCGCTTTCGAACATTGTTCGAAATCGACTTTCTTGGAAAACCATTATTCGAACATTGTTCGAAATCGACTTTCGCGGAAAACCATTATTCGAACATTGTTCGAAATCGACTTTCTTGGAAAACCATTATTCGAACATTGTTCGAAATCGACTTTCGCGGAAAACCATTATTCGAACATTGTTCGAAATCGATTTTCACGAAGAATCGTTATTCGGACATTATTCGGAATCGAAGATAGGAAAACGTTGTTCGAACATTGTTCGAAATCGAATTTCGCGAAAAACCGTTATTCGAACATTGTTCGAAATCGATTTTCGCGGAAAACCATTAGTCGAGCATTGTTCGAAATCGACTTTCGCGAAAAACCGTTATTCGAACATTGTTCGAAACCGACTTTCGCGGAAAACCATTATTCGAACATTGTTCGAAATCGACTTTCGCGAAAAACCGTTATTCGAACATTGTTCGAAATCGACTTTCGCGGAAAACCATTATTCGAACATTGTTCGAAATCGACTTTCGCGGAAAACCATTATTCGAACATTATTCGAAATCGATTTTCGCGGAAAACCATTAGTCGAGCATTGTTCGAAATCGATTTTCGCGGAAAACCATTAGTCGAGCATTGTTCGAAATCGACTTTCGCGAAAAACCGTTGTTCGAACATTGTTCGAAATCGACTTTCGCGAAAAACCGTTATTCGAACATTATTCGAAATCGATTTTCGCGGAAAACCATTAGTCGAGCATTGTTCGAAATCGACTTTCGCGAAAAACCGTTATTCGAACATTGTTCGAAATCGACTTTCGCGAAAAACCGTTATTCGAACATTGTTCGAAATCGACTTTCGCGGAAAACCATTATTCGAACATCATTCGAAATCGACTTTCGCGAAAAACCGCTTTCGAACATTGTTCGAAATCGACTTTCTTGGAAAACCATTATTCGAACATTGTTCGAAATCGACTTTCGCGGAAAACCATTATTCGAACATTGTTCGAAATCGATTTTCACGAAGAATCGTTATTCGGACATTATTCGGAATTGAAGATAGGAAAACGTTGTTCGAACATTGTTCGAAATCGAATTTCGCGAAAAACCGTTATTCGAACATTGTTCGAAATCGATTTTCGCGGAAAACCATTAGTCGAGCATTGTTCGAAATCGACTTTCGCGAAAAACCGTTATTCGAACATTGTTCGAAACCGACTTTCGCGGAAAACCATTATTCGAACATTGTTCGAAATCGACTTTCGCGAAAAACCGTTATTCGAACATTGTTCGAAATCGACTTTCGCGGAAAACCATTATTCGAACATTGTTCGAAATCGACTTTCGCGGAAAACCATTATTCGAACATTGTTCGAAATCGACTTTCGCGAAAAACCGTTATTCGAACATTGTTCGAAATCGACTTTCGCGAAAAACCGTTATTCGAACATTGTTCGAAATCGACTTTCTTGGAAAACCATTATTCGAACATTGTTCGAAATCGACTTTCGCGGAAAACCATTATTCGAACATTGTTCGAAATCGACTTTCACGAAGAATCGTTATTCGAACATTGTTCGAAATCGACTTTCGCGGAAAACCATTTTTCGAACATTGTTCGAAATCGACTTTCGCGAAAAACCGTTATTCGAACATTGTTCGAAATCGACTTTCGCGAAAAACCGTTGTTCGAACATTGTTCGGAATCGAAGATAGGAAAACGTTGTTCGAACATTGTTCGAAATCGACTTTCGCGAAAAACCGTTGTTCGAACATTGTTCGGAATCGAAGATTAGAAAACGTTGTTCGAACATTGTTCGAAATCGATTTTCGCGGAAAACCATTAGTCGAGCATTGTTCGAAATCGACTTTCGCGAAAAACCGTTATTCGAACATTGTTCGAAACCGACTTTCGCGGAAAACCATTATTCGAACATTGTTCGAAATCGACTTTCGCGAAAAACCGTTATTCGAACATTGTTCGAAATCGACTTTCGCGGAAAACCATTATTCGAACATTGTTCGAAATCGACTTTCGCGGAAAACCATTATTCGAACATTGTTCGAAATCGACTTTCGCGAAAAACCGTTATTCGTACATTGTTCGAAATCGATTTTCGCGAAAAACCGTTATTCGAACATTGTTCGAAATCGATTTTCGCGGAAAACCATTAGTCGAGCATTGCTCGAAATCGACATTCGTGAAAAACCGTTAGTCGAACATTGTTCGAAATCGAATTTCGCGAAAAACCGTTATTCGAACATTATTCGAAATCGATTTTCGCGGAAAACCATTAGTCGAGCATTGTTCGAAATCGACTTTCGCGAAAAACCGTTATTCGAACATTGCTCGAAATCGACATTCGTGAAAAACCGTTAGTCGAACATTGCTCGAAATCGACTTTCGCGAAAAACCGTTATTCGTACATTGTTCGAAATCGATTTTCGCGAAAAACCGTTATTCGAACATTGTTCGAAATCGACTTTCGCGGAAAACCATTATTCGAACATTGTTCGAAATCGACTTTCGCGGAAAACCATTATTCGAACATTGTTCGAAATCGACTTTCGCGGAAAACCATTATTCGAACATTGTTCGAAATCGACTTTCACGAAGAATCGTTATTCGGACATTATTCGAAATCGATTTTCGCGGAAAACCATTAGTCGAGCATTGCTCGAAATCGACATTCGTGAAAAACCGTTAGTCGAACATTGTTCGAAATCGACTTTCACGAAAAACCGTTATTCGAACATTGTTCGAAATCGACTTTCGCGAAGAATCGTTATTCGGACATTATTCGAAATCGATTTTCGCGGAAAACCATTAGTCGAGCATTGCTCGAAATCGACATTCGCGAAAAACCGTTAGTCGAACATTGTTCGAAATCGAATTTCGCGAAAAACCGTTATTCGAACATTGTTCGAAATCGATTTTCGCGGAAAACCATTAGTCGAGCATTGTTCGAAATCGACTTTCGCGAAAAACCGTTATTCGAACATTGTTCGAAACCGACTTTCGCGGAAAACCATTATTCGAACATTGTTCGAAATCGACTTTCGCGAAAAACCGTTATTCGAACATTGTTCGAAATCGACTTTCGCGGAAAACCATTATTCGAACATTGTTCGAAATCGACTTTCGCGGAAAACCATTATTCGAACATTGTTCGAAATCGACTTTCGCGAAAAACCGTTATTCGAACATTGTTCGAAATCGACTTTCGCGAAAAACCGTTATTCGAACATTGTTCGAAATCGACTTTCTTGGAAAACCATTATTCGAACATTGTTCGAAATCGACTTTCGCGGAAAACCATTATTCGAACATTGTTCGAAATCGACTTTCACGAAGAATCGTTATTCGAACATTGTTCGAAATCGACTTTCGCGGAAAACCATTTTTCGAACATTGTTCGAAATCGACTTTCGCGAAAAACCGTTATTCGAACATTGTTCGAAATCGACTTTCGCGAAAAACCGTTGTTCGAACATTGTTCGGAATCGAAGATAGGAAAACGTTGTTCGAACATTGTTCGAAATCGACTTTCGCGAAAAACCGTTGTTCGAACATTGTTCGGAATCGAAGATTAGAAAACGTTGTTCGAACATTGTTCGAAATCGATTTTCGCGGAAAACCATTAGTCGAGCATTGTTCGAAATCGACTTTCGCGAAAAACCGTTATTCGAACATTGTTCGAAACCGACTTTCGCGGAAAACCATTATTCGAACATTGTTCGAAATCGACTTTCGCGAAAAACCGTTATTCGAACATTGTTCGAAATCGAATTTCGCGAAAAACCGTTATTCGAACATTATTCGAAATCGATTTTCGCGGAAAACCATTAGTCGAGCATTGTTCGAAATCGACTTTCGCGAAAAACCGTTATTCGAACATTGCTCGAAATCGACATTCGTGAAAAACCGTTAGTCGAACATTGCTCGAAATCGACTTTCGCGAAAAACCGTTATTCGTACATTGTTCGAAATCGATTTTCGCGAAAAACCGTTATTCGAACATTGTTCGAAATCGACTTTCGCGGAAAACCATTATTCGAACATTGTTCGAAATCGACTTTCGCGGAAAACCATTATTCGAACATTGTTCGAAATCGACTTTCGCGGAAAACCATTATTCGAACATTGTTCGAAATCGACTTTCACGAAGAATCGTTATTCGGACATTATTCGAAATCGATTTTCGCGGAAAACCATTAGTCGAGCATTGCTCGAAATCGACATTCGTGAAAAACCGTTAGTCGAACATTGTTCGAAATCGACTTTCACGAAAAACCGTTATTCGAACATTGTTCGAAATCGACTTTCGCGAAGAATCGTTATTCGGACATTATTCGAAATCGATTTTCGCGGAAAACCATTAGTCGAGCATTGCTCGAAATCGACATTCGCGAAAAACCGTTAGTCGAACATTGTTCGAAATCGAATTTCGCGAAAAACCGTTATTCGAACATTGTTCGAAATCGATTTTCGCGGAAAACCATTAGT
The DNA here is from genome assembly GCA_947396885.1 of Heligmosomoides polygyrus polygyrus. Classification (NCBI taxonomy): domain Eukaryota; kingdom Metazoa; phylum Nematoda; class Chromadorea; order Rhabditida; family Heligmosomidae; genus Heligmosomoides; species Heligmosomoides polygyrus. Next base: position 110,749 of record CANDYH010000799.1, on the reverse strand, counting down.
CGAGCATTGTTCGAAATCGACTTTCGCGAAAAACCGTTATTCGAACATTGTTCGAAACCGACTTTCGCGGAAAACCATTATTCGAACATTGTTCGAAATCGACTTTCGCGAAAAACCGTTATTCGAACATTGTTCGAAATCGACTTTCGCGGAAAACCATTATTCGAACATTGTTCGAAATCGACTTTCGCGGAAAACCATTATTCGAACATTGTTCGAAATCGACTTTCGCGAAAAACCGTTATTCGAACATTGTTCGAAATCGACTTTCGCGAAAAACCGTTATTCGAACATTGTTCGAAATCGACTTTCTTGGAAAACCATTATTCGAACATTGTTCGAAATCGACTTTCGCGGAAAACCATTATTCGAACATTGTTCGAAATCGACTTTCACGAAGAATCGTTATTCGAACATTGTTCGAAATCGACTTTCGCGGAAAACCATTTTTCGAACATTGTTCGAAATCGACTTTCGCGAAAAACCGTTATTCGAACATTGTTCGAAATCGACTTTCGCGAAAAACCGTTGTTCGAACATTGTTCGGAATCGAAGATAGGAAAACGTTGTTCGAACATTGTTCGAAATCGACTTTCGCGAAAAACCGTTGTTCGAACATTGTTCGGAATCGAAGATTAGAAAACGTTGTTCGAACATTGTTCGAAATCGATTTTCGCGGAAAACCATTAGTCGAGCATTGTTCGAAATCGACTTTCGCGAAAAACCGTTATTCGAACATTGTTCGAAACCGACTTTCGCGGAAAACCATTATTCGAACATTGTTCGAAATCGACTTTCGCGAAAAACCGTTATTCGAACATTGTTCGAAATCGACTTTCGCGGAAAACCATTATTCGAACATTGTTCGAAATCGACTTTCGCGGAAAACCATTATTCGAACATTGTTCGAAATCGACTTTCGCGAAAAACCGTTATTCGTACATTGTTCGAAATCGATTTTCGCGAAAAACCGTTATTCGAACATTGTTCGAAATCGATTTTCGCGGAAAACCATTAGTCGAGCATTGCTCGAAATCGACATTCGTGAAAAACCGTTAGTCGAACATTGTTCGAAATCGAATTTCGCGAAAAACCGTTATTCGAACATTATTCGAAATCGATTTTCGCGGAAAACCATTAGTCGAGCATTGTTCGAAATCGACTTTCGCGAAAAACCGTTATTCGAACATTGCTCGAAATCGACATTCGTGAAAAACCGTTAGTCGAACATTGCTCGAAATCGACTTTCGCGAAAAACCGTTATTCGTACATTGTTCGAAATCGATTTTCGCGAAAAACCGTTATTCGAACATTGTTCGAAATCGACTTTCGCGGAAAACCATTATTCGAACATTGTTCGAAATCGACTTTCGCGGAAAACCATTATTCGAACATTGTTCGAAATCGACTTTCGCGGAAAACCATTATTCGAACATTGTTCGAAATCGACTTTCACGAAGAATCGTTATTCGGACATTATTCGAAATCGATTTTCGCGGAAAACCATTAGTCGAGCATTGCTCGAAATCGACATTCGTGAAAAACCGTTAGTCGAACATTGTTCGAAATCGACTTTCACGAAAAACCGTTATTCGAACATTGTTCGAAATCGACTTTCGCGAAGAATCGTTATTCGGACATTATTCGAAATCGATTTTCGCGGAAAACCATTAGTCGAGCATTGCTCGAAATCGACATTCGCGAAAAACCGTTATTCGAACATTGTTCGAAATCGAATTTCGCGAAAAACCGTTATTCGAACATTGTTCGAAATCGATTTTCGCGGAAAACCATTAGTCGAGCATTGTTCGAAATCGACTTTCGCGAAAAACCGTTATTCGAACATTGTTCGAAACCGACTTTCGCGGAAAACCATTATTCGAACATTGTTCGAAATCGACTTTCGCGAAAAACCGTTATTCGAACATTGTTCGAAATCGACTTTCGCGGAAAACCATTATTCGAACATTGTTCGAAATCGACTTTCGCGGAAAACCATTATTCGAACATTGTTCGAAATCGACTTTCGCGAAAAACCGTTATTCGAACATTGTTCGAAATCGACTTTCGCGAAAAACCGTTATTCGAACATTGTTCGAAATCGACTTTCTTGGAAAACCATTATTCGAACATTGTTCGAAATCGACTTTCGCGGAAAACCATTATTCGAACATTGTTCGAAATCGACTTTCACGAAGAATCGTTATTCGAACATTGTTCGAAATCGACTTTCGCGGAAAACCATTTTTCGAACATTGTTCGAAATCGACTTTCGCGAAAAACCGTTATTCGAACATTGTTCGAAATCGACTTTCGCGAAAAACCGTTGTTCGAACATTGTTCGGAATCGAAGATAGGAAAACGTTGTTCGAACATTGTTCGAAATCGACTTTCGCGAAAAACCGTTGTTCGAACATTGTTCGGAATCGAAGATTAGAAAACGTTGTTCGAACATTGTTCGAAATCGATTTTCGCGGAAAACCATTAGTCGAGCATTGTTCGAAATCGACTTTCGCGAAAAACCGTTATTCGAACATTGTTCGAAACCGACTTTCGCGGAAAACCATTATTCGAACATTGTTCGAAATCGACTTTCGCGAAAAACCGTTATTCGAACATTGTTCGAAATCGACTTTCGCGGAAAACCATTATTCGAACATTGTTCGAAATCGACTTTCGCGGAAAACCATTATTCGAACATTGTTCGAAATCGACTTTCGCGAAAAACCGTTATTCGTACATTGTTCGAAATCGATTTTCGCGAAAAACCGTTATTCGAACATTGTTCGAAATCGATTTTCGCGGAAAACCATTAGTCGAGCATTGCTCGAAATCGACATTCGTGAAAAACCGTTAGTCGAACATTGTTCGAAATCGAATTTCGCGAAAAACCGTTATTCGAACATTATTCGAAATCGATTTTCGCGGAAAACCATTAGTCGAGCATTGTTCGAAATCGACTTTCGCGAAAAACCGTTATTCGAACATTGCTCGAAATCGACATTCGTGAAAAACCGTTAGTCGAACATTGCTCGAAATCGACTTTCGCGAAAAACCGTTATTCGTACATTGTTCGAAATCGATTTTCGCGAAAAACCGTTATTCGAACATTGTTCGAAATCGACTTTCGCGGAAAACCATTATTCGAACATTGTTCGAAATCGACTTTCGCGGAAAACCATTATTCGAACATTGTTCGAAATCGACTTTCGCGGAAAACCATTATTCGAACATTGTTCAAAATCGACTTTCACGAAGAATCGTTATTCGGACATTATTCGAAATCGATTTTCGCGGAAAACCATTAGTCGAGCATTGCTCGAAATCGACATTCGTGAAAAACCGTTAGTCGAACATTGTTCGAAATCGACTTTCACGAAAAACCGTTATTCGAACATTGTTCGAAATCGACTTTCGCGAAGAATCGTTATTCGGACATTATTCGAAATCGATTTTCGCGGAAAACCATTAGTCGAGCATTGCTCGAAATCGACATTCGCGAAAAACCGTTAGTCGAACATTGTTCGAAATCGAATTTCGCGAAAAACCGTTATTCGAACATTGTTCGAAATCGATTTTCGCGGAAAACCATTAGTCGAGCATTGTTCGAAATCGACTTTCGCGAAAAACCGTTATTCGAACATTGTTCGAAACCGACTTTCGCGGAAAACCATTATTCGAACATTGTTCGAAATCGACTTTCGCGAAAAACCGTTATTCGAACATTGTTCGAAATCGACTTTCGCGGAAAACCATTATTCGAACATTGTTCGAAATCGACTTTCGCGGAAAACCATTATTCGAACATTGTTCGAAATCGACTTTCGCGAAAAACCGTTATTCGAACATTGTTCGAAATCGACTTTCGCGAAAAACCGTTATTCGAACATTGTTCGAAATCGACTTTCTTGGAAAACCATTATTCGAACATTGTTCGAAATCGACTTTCGCGGAAAACCATTATTCGAACATTGTTCGAAATCGACTTTCACGAAGAATCGTTATTCGAACATTGTTCGAAATCGACTTTCGCGGAAAACCATTTTTCGAACATTGTTCGAAATCGACTTTCGCGAAAAACCGTTATTCGAACATTGTTCGAAATCGACTTTCGCGAAAAACCGTTGTTCGAACATTGTTCGGAATCGAAGATAGGAAAACGTTGTTCGAACATTGTTCGAAATCGACTTTCGCGAAAAACCGTTGTTCGAACATTGTTCGGAATCGAAGATTAGAAAACGTTGTTCGAACATTGTTCGAAATCGATTTTCGCGGAAAACCATTAGTCGAGCATTGTTCGAAATCGACTTTCGCGAAAAACCGTTATTCGAACATTGTTCGAAACCGACTTTCGCGGAAAACCATTATTCGAACATTGTTCGAAATCGACTTTCGCGAAAAACCGTTATTCGAACATTGTTCGAAATCGACTTTCGCGGAAAACCATTATTCGAACATTGTTCGAAATCGACTTTCGCGGAAAACCATTATTCGAACATTGTTCGAAATCGACTTTCGCGAAAAACCGTTATTCGTACATTGTTCGAAATCGATTTTCGCGAAAAACCGTTATTCGAACATTGTTCGAAATCGATTTTCGCGGAAAACCATTAGTCGAGCATTGCTCGAAATCGACATTCGTGAAAAACCGTTAGTCGAACATTGTTCGAAATCGAATTTCGCGAAAAACCGTTATTCGAACATTATTCGAAATCGATTTTCGCGGAAAACCATTAGTCGAGCATTGTTCGAAATCGACTTTCGCGAAAAACCGTTATTCGAACATTGCTCGAAATCGACATTCGTGAAAAACCGTTAGTCGAACATTGCTCGAAATCGACTTTCGCGAAAAACCGTTATTCGTACATTGTTCGAAATCGATTTTCGCGAAAAACCGTTATTCGAACATTGTTCGAAATCGACTTTCGCGGAAAACCATTATTCGAACATTGTTCGAAATCGACTTTCGCGGAAAACCATTATTCGAACATTGTTCGAAATCGACTTTCGCGGAAAACCATTATTCGAACATTGTTCGAAATCGACTTTCACGAAGAATCGTTATTCGGACATTATTCGAAATCGATTTTCGCGGAAAACCATTAGTCGAGCATTGCTCGAAATCGACATTCGTGAAAAACCGTTAGTCGAACATTGTTCGAAATCGACTTTCACGAAAAACCGTTATTCGAACATTGTTCGAAATCGACTTTCGCGAAGAATCGTTATTCGGACATTATTCGAAATCGATTTTCGCGGAAAACCATTAGTCGAGCATTGCTCGAAATCGACATTCGCGAAAAACCGTTAGTCGAACATTGTTCGAAATCGAATTTCGCGAAAAACCGTTATTCGAACATTGTTCGAAATCGATTTTCGCGGAAAACCATTAGTCGAGCATTGTTCGAAATCGACTTTCGCGAAAAACCGTTATTCGAACATTGTTCGAAACCGACTTTCGCGGAAAACCATTATTCGAACATTGTTCGAAATCGACTTTCGCGAAAAACCGTTATTCGAACATTGTTCGAAATCGACTTTCGCGGAAAACCATTATTCGAACATTGTTCGAAATCGACTTTCGCGGAAAACCATTATTCGAACATTGTTCGAAATCGACTTTCGCGAAAAACCGTTATTCGAACATTGTTCGAAATCGACTTTCGCGAAAAACCGTTATTCGAACATTGTTCGAAATCGACTTTCTTGGAAAACCATTATTCGAACATTGTTCGAAATCGACTTTCGCGGAAAACCATTATTCGAACATTGTTCGAAATCGACTTTCACGAAGAATCGTTATTCGAACATTGTTCGAAATCGACTTTCGCGGAAAACCATTTTTCGAACATTGTTCGAAATCGACTTTCGCGAAAAACCGTTATTCGAACATTGTTCGAAATCGACTTTCGCGAAAAACCGTTGTTCGAACATTGTTCGGAATCGAAGATAGGAAAACGTTGTTCGAACATTGTTCGAAATCGACTTTCGCGAAAAACCGTTGTTCGAACATTGTTCGGAATCGAAGATTAGAAAACGTTGTTCGAACATTGTTCGAAATCGATTTTCGCGGAAAACCATTAGTCGAGCATTGTTCGAAATCGACTTTCGCGAAAAACCGTTATTCGAACATTGTTCGAAACCGACTTTCGCGGAAAACCATTATTCGAACATTGTTCGAAATCGACTTTCGCGAAAAACCGTTATTCGAACATTGTTCGAAATCGACTTTCGCGGAAAACCATTTTTCGAACATTGTTCGAAATCGACTTTCGCGAAAAACCGTTATTCGAACATTGTTCGAAATCGACTTTCGCGGAAAACCATTATTCGAACATTGTTCGAAATCGACTTTCGCGAAAAACCGTTATTCGTACATTGTTCGAAATCGATTTTCGCGAAAAACCGTTATTCGAACATTGTTCGAAATCGACTTTCTTGGAAAACCATTATTCGAGCATTGCTCGAAATCGACATTCGCGAAAAACCGTTAGTCGAACATTGTTCGAAATCGAATTTCGCGAAAAACCGTTATTCGAACATTGTTCGAAATCGATTTTCGCGGAAAACCATTAGTCGAGCATTGTTCGAAATCGACTTTCGCGAAAAACCGTTATTCGAACATTGTTCGAAACCGACTTTCGCGGAAAACCATTATTCGAACATTGTTCGAAATCGACTTTCGCGAAAAACCGTTATTCGAACATTGTTCGAAATCGACTTTCGCGGAAAACCATTATTCGAACATTGTTCGAAATCGACTTTCGCGGAAAACCATTATTCGAACATTGTTCGAAATCGACTTTCGCGAAAAACCGTTATTCGAACATTGTTCGAAATCGACTTTCGCGAAAAACCGTTATTCGAACATTGTTCGAAATCGACTTTCTTGGAAAACCATTATTCGAACATTGTTCGAAATCGACTTTCGCGGAAAACCATTATTCGAACATTGTTCGAAATCGACTTTCACGAAGAATCGTTATTCGAACATTGTTCGAAATCGACTTTCGCGGAAAACCATTTTTCGAACATTGTTCGAAATCGACTTTCGCGAAAAACCGTTATTCGAACATTGTTCGAAATCGACTTTCGCGAAAAACCGTTGTTCGAACATTGTTCGGAATCGAAGATAGGAAAACGTTGTTCGAACATTGTTCGAAATCGACTTTCGCGAAAAACCGTTGTTCGAACATTGTTCGGAATCGAAGATTAGAAAACGTTGTTCGAACATTATTCGAAATCGACTTTCGCGAAAAACCGTTATTCGAACATTATTCGAAATCGATTTTCGCGGAAAACCATTAGTCGAGCATTGTTCGAAATCGACTTTCGCGAAAAACCGTTATTCGAACATTGTTCGAAACCGACTTTCGCGGAAAACCATTATTCGAACATTGTTCGAAATCGACTTTCGCGAAAAACCGTTATTCGAACATTGTTCGAAATCGACTTTCGCGGAAAACCATTATTCGAACATCGTTCGAAATCGACTTTCGCGAAAAACCGCTTTCGAACATTGTTCGAAATCGACTTTCTTGGAAAACCATTATTCGAACATTGTTCGAAATCGACTTTCGCGGAAAACCATTATTCGAACATCGTTCGAAATCGACTTTCACGAAGAATCGTTATTCGGACATTATTCGAAATCGATTTTCGCGGAAAACCATTAGTCGAGCATTGCTCGAAATCGACATTCGTGAAAAACCGTTAGTCGAACATTGTTCGAAATCGACTTTCGCGAAAAACCGATATTCGAACATTGTTCGAAATCGACTTTCGCGAAGAATCGTTATTCGGACATTATTCGAAATCGATTTTCGCGGAAAACCATTAGTCGAGCATTGCTCGAAATCGACATTCGCGAAAAACCGTTATTCGAACATTGTTCGAAATCGACTTTCGCGAAAAACCGTTATTCGAACATTGTTCGAAATCGACTTTCGCGGAAAACCATTATTCGAACATTGTTCGAAATCGACTTTCGCGGAAAACCATTATTCGAACATTGTTCGAAATCGACTTTCACGAAGAATCGTTATTCGAACATTGTTCGAAATCGACTTTCGCGGAAAACCATTTTTCGAACATTGTTCGAAATCGACTTTCGCGAAAAACCGTTATTCGAACATTGTTCGAAATCGACTTTCGCGGAAAACCATTATTCGAACATTGTTCGAAATCGACTTTCGCGGAAAACCGTTATTCGAACATTGTTCGAAATCGAATTTCGCGAAAAACCGTTATTCGAACATTGTTCGAAATCGACTTTCGCGGAAAACCATTATTCGAACATTGTTCGAAATCGACTTTCACGAAGAATCGTTATTCGGACATTATTCGAAATCGATTTTCGCGGAAAACCATTAGTCGAGCATTGCTCGAAATCGACATTCGCGAAAAACCGTTATTCGAACATTGTTCGAAATCGACTTTCGCGGAAAACCATTATTCGAACATTGTTCAAAATCGACTTTCGATAAAAACCGTTATTCGAACATTGTTCGAAATCGACTTTCGCGGAAAACCATTATTCGAACATTGTTCGAAATCGACTTTCGCGGAAAACCATTATTCGAACATTGTTCGAAATCGACTTTCACGAAGAATCGTTATTCGGACATTATTCGAAATCGATTTTCGCGGAAAACCATTAGTCGAGCATTGCTCGAAATCGACATTCGTGAAAAACCGTTAGTCGAACATTGTTCGAAATCGGCTTTCGCGAAAAACCGTTATTCGAACATTGTTCGAAATCGACTTTCGCGAAAAACCGTTATTCGAACATTGTTCGAAATCGACTTTCGCGGAAAACCATTTTTCGAACATTGTTCGAAATCGACTTTCGCGAAAAACCGTTATTCGAACATTGTTCGAAATCGACTTTCGCGGAAAACCATTATTCGAACATTGTTCGAAATCGACTTTCGCGAAAAACCGTTATTCGAACATTGTTCGAAATCGACTTTCGCGAAAAACCGTTGTTCGAACATTGTTCGGAATCGAAGATAGGAAAACGTTGTTCGAACATTGTTCGAAATCGACTTTCGCGAAAAACCGTTATTCGAACATTATTCGAAATCGATTTTCGCGGAAAACCATTAGTCGAGAATTGTTCGAAATCGACTTTCGCGAAAAACCGTTATTCGAACATTGTTCGAAACCGACTTTCTCGGAAAACCATTATTCGAACATTGTTCGAAATCGACTTTCGCGAAAAACCGTTATTCGAACATTGTTCGAAATCGATTTTCGCGGAAAACCATTAGTCGAGCATTGTTCGAAATCGATTTTCGCGGAAAACCATTAGTCGAGCATTGCTCGAAATCGACATTCGTGAAAAACCGTTAGTCGAACATTGTTCGAAATCGACTTTCGCGGAAAACCATTATTCGAACATTGTTCGAAATCGACTTTCACGAAGAATCGTTATTCGAACATTGTTCGAAATCGACTTTCGCGGAAAACCATTTTTCGAACATTGTTCGAAATCGACTTTCGCGAAAAACCGTTATTCGAACATTGTTCGAAATCGACTTTCGCGGAAAACCATTATTCGAACATTGTTCGAAATCGACTTTCGCGGAAAACCGTTATTCGAACATTGTTCGAAATCGACTTTCGCGAAAAACCGTTATTCGAACATTGTTCGAAATCGACTTTCGCGGAAAACCATTATTCGAACATTGTTCGAAATCGACTTTCACGAAGAATCGTTATTCGGACATTATTCGAAATCGATTTTCGCGGAAAACCATTAGTCGAACATTGTTCGAAATCGACTTTCGCGGAAAACCATTATTCGAACATTGTTCGAAATCGACTTTCGCGGAAAACCATTATTCGAACATTGTTCGAAATCGACTTTCACGAAGAATCGTTATTCGAACATTGTTCGAAATCGACTTTCGCGGAAAACCATTTTTCGAACATTGTTCGAAATCGACTTTCGCGAAAAACCGTTATTCGAACATTGTTCGAAATCGACTTTCGCGGAAAACCATTATTCGAACATTGTTCGAAATCGACTTTCGCGGAAAACCGTTATTCGAACATTGTTCGAAATCGACTTTCGCGAAAAACCGTTATTCGAACATTGTTCGAAATCGACTTTCGCGGAAAACCATTATTCGAACATTGTTCGAAATCGACTTTCACGAAGAATCGTTATTCGGACATTATTCGAAATCGATTTTCGCGGAAAACCATTAGTCGAGCATTGCTCGAAATCGACATTCGCGAAAAACCGTTATTCGAACATTGTTCGAAATCGACTTTCGCGGAAAACCATTATTCGAACATTGTTCAAAATCGACTTTCGATAAAAACCGTTATTCGAACATTGTTCGAAATCGACTTTCGCGGAAAACCATTATTCGAACATTGTTCGAAATCGACTTTCGCGGAAAACCATTATTCGAACATTGTTCGAAATCGACTTTCACGAAGAATCGTTATTCGGACATTATTCGAAATCGATTTTCGCGGAAAACCATTAGTCGAGCATTGCTCGAAATCGACATTCGTGAAAAACCGTTAGTCGAACATTGTTCGAAATCGGCTTTCGCGAAAAACCGTTATTCGAACATTGTTCGAAATCGACTTTCGCGAAAAACCGTTATTCGAACATTGTTCGAAATCGACTTTCGCGGAAAACCATTTTTCGAACATTGTTCGAAATCGACTTTCGCGAAAAACCGTTATTCGAACATTGTTCGAAATCGACTTTCGCGGAAAACCATTATTCGAACATTGTTCGAAATCGACTTTCGCGAAAAACCGTTATTCGAACATTGTTCGAAATCGACTTTCGCGAAAAACCGTTGTTCGAACATTGTTCGGAATCGAAGATAGGAAAACGTTGTTCGAACATTGTTCGAAATCGACTTTCGCGAAAAACCGTTATTCGAACATTATTCGAAATCGATTTTCGCGGAAAACCATTAGTCGAGAATTGTTCGAAATCGACTTTCGCGAAAAACCGTTATTCGAACATTGTTCGAAACCGACTTTCTCGGAAAACCATTATTCGAACATTGTTCGAAATCGACTTTCGCGAAAAACCGTTATTCGAACATTGTTCGAAATCGATTTTCGCGGAAAACCATTAGTCGAGCATTGTTCGAAATCGATTTTCGCGGAAAACCATTAGTCGAGCATTGCTCGAAATCGACATTCGTGAAAAACCGTTAGTCGAACATTGTTCGAAATCGACTTTCGCGGAAAACCATTATTCGAACATTGTTCGAAATCGACTTTCACGAAGAATCGTTATTCGAACATTGTTCGAAATCGACTTTCGCGGAAAACCATTTTTCGAACATTGTTCGAAATCGACTTTCGCGGAAAACCATTATTCGAACATTGTTCGAAATCGACTTTCGCGGAAAACCGTTATTCGAACATTGTTCGAAATCGACTTTCGCGAAAAACCGTTATTCGAACATTGTTCGAAATCGACTTTCGCGGAAAACCATTATTCGAACATTGTTCGAAATCGACTTTCACGAAGAATCGTTATTCGGACATTATTCGAAATCGATTTTCGCGGAAAACCATTAGTCGAGCATTGTTCGAAATCGATTTTCGCGGAAAACCATTATTCGAACATTGTTCGAAATCGACTTTCGCGAAAAACCGTTATTCGAACATTGTTCGAAATCGACTTTCGCGAAAAACCGTTATTCGAACATTGTCCGAAATCGACTTTCGCGGGAAACCATTATTCGAACATTGTTCGAAATCGACTTTCACGAAGAATCGTTATTCGGACATTATTCGAAATCGATTTTCGCGGAAAACCATTAGTCGAGCATTGCTCGAAATCGACATTCGCGAAAAACCGTTATTCGAACATTGTTCGAAATCGACTTTCGCGGAAAACCATTATTCGAACATTGTTCGAAGTCGACTTTCGATAAAAACCGTTATTCGAACATTGTTCGAAATCGACTTTCGCGGAAAACCATTATTCGAACATTGTTCGAAATCGACTTTCACGAAGAATCGTTATTCGGACATTATTCGAAATCGATTTTCGCGGAAAACCATTAGTCGAGCATTGCTCGAAATCGACTTTCGCGAAAAACCGTTGTTCGAACATTGTTCGGAATCGAAGATAGGAAAACGTTGTTCGAACATTGTTCGAAATCGACTTTCGCGAAAAACCGTTATTCGAACATTATTCGAAATCGATTTTCGCGGAAAACCATTAGTCGAGCATTGTTCGAAATCGACTTTCGCGAAAAACCGTTATTCGAACATTGTTCGAAACCGACTTTCGCGGAAAACCATTATTCGAACATTGTTCGAAATCGACTTTCGCGAAAAACCGTTGTTCGAACATTGTTCGGAATCGAAGATAGGAAAACGTTGTTCGAACATTGTTCGAAATCGACTTTCGCGGAAAACCATTAGTCGAGCATTGCTCGAAATCGACATTCGCGAAAAACCGTTATTCGAACATTGTTCGAAATCGACTTTCGCGGAAAACCATTATTCGAACATTGTTCGAAATCGACTTTCGATAAAAACCGTTATTCGAACATTGTTCGAAATCGACTTTCGCGGAAAACCATTATTCGAACATTGTTCGAAATCGACTTTCGCGGAAAACCATTAGTCGAGCATTGCTCGAAATCGACATTCGTGAAAAACCGTTAGTCGAACATTGTTCGAAATCGGCTTTCGCGAAAAACCGTTATTCGAACATTGTTCGAAATCGACTTTCGCGAAAAACCGTTATTCGAACATTGTTCGAAATCGACTTTCGCTGAAAACCATTTTTCGAACATTGTTCGAAATCGACTTTCGCGAAAAACCGTTAGTCGAACATTGTTCGAAATCGACTTTCGCGGAAAACCATTATTCGAACATTGTTCGAAATCGACTTTCGCGGAAAACCATTATTCGAACATTGTTCGAAATCGACTTTCACGAAGAATCGTTATTCGGACATTATTCGAAATCGATTTTCGCGGAAAACCATTAGTCGAGCATTGCTCGAAATCGACATTCGTGAAAAACCGTTAGTCGAACATTGTTCGAAATCGGCTTTCGCGAAAAACCGTTATTCGAACATTGTTCGAAATCGACTTTCGCGAAGAATCGTTATTCGGACATTGTTCGAAATCGACTTTCGCGAAAAACCGTTATTCGAACATTGTTCGAAATCGACTTTCGCGGAAAACCATTTTTCGAACATTGTTCGAAATCGACTTTCGCGAAAAACCGTTAGTCGAACATTGTTCGAAATCGACTTTCGCGAAAAACCGTTGTTCGAACATTGTTTGGAATCGAAGATAGGAAAACGTTGTTCGAACATTGTTCGAAATCGACTTTCGCGAAAAACCATTATTCGAGCATTGTTCGATATCGAAGATGGCGAAGAAGATTGTTCTAATATTGTTCGTTATCGAATATTGCGGAAAAGTATTGTTCGGATATTGTTCGAAATCGACTTTCGCGAAAAACCGTTATTCGAACATTATTCGAAATCGATTTTCGCGGAAAACCATTAGTCGAGCATTGTTCGAAATCGATTTTCGCGGAAAACCATTATTCGAGCATTGTTCGAAATCGACTTTTGCGAAAAACCATTATTTGAACATTGTTCGAAATCGACTTTCGCGAAGAATCGTTATTCGGACATTGTTCGAAATCGACTTTCGCGAAAAACCGTTATTCGAACATTGTTCGAAATCGACTTTCGCGGAAAACCATTTTTCGAACATTGTTCGAAATCGACTTTCGCGAAAAACCGTTATTCGAACATTGTTCGAAATCGGCTTTCGCGAAAAACCGTTATTCGAGCATTGCTCGAAATCGACATTCGTGAAAAACCGTTATTCGAACATTGTTTGGAATCGAAGATAGGAAAACGTTGTTCGAACATTGTTCGAAATCGACTTTCGCGAAAAACCATTATTCGAACATTGTTCGAAATCGACTTTCGCGAAAAACCATTACTCGAACATTGTTCGAAATCGACTTTCGCGAAAAACCGTTGTTCGAACATTGTTTGGAATCGAAGATAGGAAAACGTTGTTCGAACATTGTTCGAAATCGACTTTCGCGAAAAACCATTATTCGAACATTGTTCGAAATCGACTTTCGCGAAAAACCATTACTCGAACATTGTTCGAAATCGACTTTCGCGAAAAACCGTTATTCGAACATTGTTCGAAATCGACTTTCGCGAAAAACCGTTATTCGAACATTGTTCGAAATCTACCTTCGCGGAAAACCATTATTTGAACATTGTTCGAAATCGACTTTCGCGAAAAACCATTATTCGAACATTGTTCGAAATCGACTTTCGCGAAAAACCGTTATTCGAACATTGTTCGAAATCGACTTTCGCGGAAAACCATTATTCGAACATTGTTCGAAATCGACTTTCGCGAAAAACCGTTATTCGAACATTGTTCGAAATCGACTTTCGCGGAAAACCATTATTCGAACATTGTTCGAAATCGACTTTCGCGGAAAACCATTATTCGAACATTGTTCGAAATCGACTTTCACGAAGAATCGTTATTCGGACATTATTCGAAATCGATTTTCGCGGAAAACCATTAGTCGAGCATTGCTCGAAATCGACATTCGTGAAAAACCGTTAGTCGAACATTGTTCGAAATCGACTTTCGCGAAAAACCGTTATTCGAACATTGTTCGAAATCGACTTTCGCGAAGAATCGTTATTCGGACATTATTCGAAATCGATTTTCGCGGAAAACCATTAGTCGAGCATTGCTCGAAATCGACATTCGCGAAAAACCGTTAGTCGAACATTGTTCGAAATCGACTTTCGCGAAAAACCGTTATTCGAACATTGTTCGAAATCGACTTTCGCGGAAAACCATTTTTCGAACATTGTTCGAAATCGACTTTCGCGAAAAACCGTTATTCGAACATTGTTCGAAATCGGCTTTCGCGAAAAACCGTTATTCGAGCATTGCTCGAAATCGACATTCGTGAAAAACCGTTATTCGAACATTGTTTGGAATCGAAGATAGGAAAACGTTGTTCGAACATTGTTCGAAATCGACTTTCGCGAAAAACCATTATTCGAACATTGTTCGAAATCGACTTTCGCGAAAAACCATTACTCGAACATTGTTCGAAATCGACTTTCGCGAAAAACCGTTGTTCGAACATTGTTTGGAATCGAAGATAGGAAAACGTTGTTCGAAGATTGTTCGAAATCGACTTTCGCGAAAAACCATTATTCGAACATTGTTCGAAATCGACTTTCGCGAAAAACCATTACTCGAACATTGTTCGAAATCGACTTTCGCGAAAAACCGTTATTCGAACATTGTTCGAAATCGACTTTCGCGAAAAACCGTTATTCGAACATTGTTCGAAATCTACCTTCGCGGAAAACCATTATTTGAACATTGTTCGAAATCGACTTTCGCGAAAAACCATTATTCGAACATTGTTCGAAATCGACTTTCGCGGAAAACCATTTTTCGAACATTGTTCGAAATCGACTTTCGCGAAAAACCGTTAGTCGAACATTGTTCGAAATCGACTTTCGCGAAAAACCGTTGTTCGAACATTGTTTGGAATCGAAGATAGGAAAACGTTGTTCGAACATTGTTCGAAATCGACTTTCGCGAAAAACCATTATTCGAGCATTGTTCGATATCGAAGATGGCGAAGAAGATTGTTCTAATATTGTTCGTTATCGAATATTGCGGAAAAGTATTGTTCGGATATTGTTCGAAATCGACTTTCGCGAAAAACCGTTATTCGAACATTATTCGAAATCGATTTTCGCGGAAAACCATTAGTCGAGCATTGTTCGAAATCGATTTTCGCGGAAAACCATTATTCGAGCATTGTTCGTAATCGACTTTTGCGAAAAACCATTATTTGAACATTGTTCGAAATCGACTTTCGCGAAGAATCGTTATTCGGACATTGTTCGAAATCGACTTTCGCGAAAAACCGTTATTCGAACATTGTTCGAAATCGACTTTCGCGGAAAACCATTTTTCGAACATTGTTCGAAATCGACTTTCGCGAAAAACCGTTATTCGAACATTGTTCGAAATCGGCTTTCGCGAAAAACCGTTATTCGAGCATTGCTCGAAATCGACATTCGTGAAAAACCGTTATTCGAACATTGTTTGGAATCGAAGATAGGAAAACGTTGTTCGAACATTGTTCGAAATCGACTTTCGCGAAAAACCATTATTCGAACATTGTTCGAAATCGACTTTCGCGAAAAACCATTACTCGAACATTGTTCGAAATCGACTTTCGCGAAAAACCGTTGTTCGAACATTGTTTGGAATCGAAGATAGGAAAACGTTGTTCGAACATTGTTCGAAATCGACTTTCGCGAAAAACCATTATTCGAACATTGTTCGAAATCGACTTTCGCGAAAAACCATTACTCGAACATTGTTCGAAATCGACTTTCGCGAAAAACCGTTATTCGAACATTGTTCGAAATCGACTTTCGCGAAAAACCGTTATTCGAACATTGTTCGAAATCTACCTTCGCGGAAAACCATTATTTGAACATTGTTCGAAATCGACTTTCGCGAAAAACCATTATTCGAACATTGTTCGAAATCGACTTTCGCGAAAAACCGTTATTCGAACATTGTTCGAAATCGACTTTCGCGGAAAACCATTATTCGAACATTGTTCGAAATCGACTTTCGCGAAAAACCGTTATTCGAACATTGTTCGAAATCGACTTTCGCGGAAAACCATTATTCGAACATTGTTCGAAATCGACTTTCGCGGAAAACCATTATTCGAACATTGTTCGAAATCGACTTTCACGAAGAATCGTTATTCGGACATTATTCGAAATCGATTTTCGCGGAAAACCATTAGTCGAGCATTGCTCGAAATCGACATTCGTGAAAAACCGTTAGTCGAACATTGTTCGAAATCGACTTTCGCGAAAAACCGTTATTCGAACATTGTTCGAAATCGACTTTCGCGAAGAATCGTTATTCGGACATTATTCGAAATCGATTTTCGCGGAAAACCATTAGTCGAGCATTGCTCGAAATCGACATTCGCGAAAAACCGTTAGTCGAACATTGTTCGAAATCGACTTTCGCGAAAAACCGTTATTCGAGCATTGCTCGAAATCGACATTCGTGAAAAACCGTTATTCGAACATTGTTTGGAATCGAAGATAGGAAAACGTTGTTCGAACATTGTTCGAAATCGACTTTCGCGAAAAACCATTATTCGAACATTGTTCGAAATCGACTTTCGCGAAAAACCATTACTCGAACATTGTTCGAAATCGACTTTCGCGAAAAACCGTTGTTCGAACATTGTTTGGAATCGAAGATAGGAAAACGTTGTTCGAACATTGTTCGAAATCGACTTTCGCGAAAAACCGTTATTCGAACATTGTTCAAAATCGACTTTCGCGAAAAACCGTTATTCGAAAATTGTTCGAAATCGACTTTCGCGGAAAACCATTATTCGAACATTGTTCGAAATCGACTTTCGCGAAAAACCGTTATTCGAACATTGTTCGAAATCGACTTTTGCGGAAACCATTATTCGAACATTGTTTGAAATCGACTTTCGGGAAAAACCATTATTCGAACATTGTTCGAAATCGACTTTCGCGAAAAACCGTTATTCGAACATTGTTCGAAATCGACTTTCGCGGAAAACCATTATTCGAACATTGTTCGAAATCGACTTTCGCGAAAAACCGTTATTCGAACATTGTTCGAAATCGACTTTCGCGGAAAACCATTATTCGAACATTGTTCGAAATCGACTTTCGCGGAAAACCATTATTCGAACATTGTTCGAAATCGACTTTCACGAAGAATCGTTATTCGGACATTATTCGAAATCGATTTTCGCGGAAAACCATTAGTCGAGCATTGCTCGAAATCGACATTCGTGAAAAACCGTTAGTCGAACATTGTTCGAAATCGACTTTCGCGAAAAACCATTATTCGAACATTGTTCGAAATCGACTTTCGCGAAAAACCGTTATTCGAACATTGTTCGAAATCGACTTTCGCGGAAAACCATTATTCGAACATTGTTCGAAATCGACTTTCGCGAAAAACCGTTATTCGAACATTGTTCGAAATCGACTTTCGCGGAAAACCATTATTCGAACATTGTTCGAAATCGACTTTCGCGGAAAACCATTATTCGAACATTGTTCGAAATCGACTTTCACGAAGAATCGTTATTCGGACATTATTCGAAATCGATTTTCGCGGAAAACCATTAGTCGAGCATTGCTCGAAATCGACATTCGTGAAAAACCGTTAGTCGAACATTGTTCGAAATCGACTTTCGCGAAAAACCGTTATTCGAACATTGTTCGAAATCGACTTTCGCGAAGAATCGTTATTCGGACATTATTCGAAATCGATTTTCGCGGAAAACCATTAGTCGAGCATTGCTCGAAATCGACATTCGCGAAAAACCGTTAGTCGAACATTGTTCGAAATCGACTTTCGCGAAAAACCGTTATTCGAACATTGTTCGAAATCGATTTTCGCGGAAAACCATTAGTCGAGCATTGTTCGAAATCGACTTTCACGAAGAATCGTTATTCGGACATTATTCGAAATCGATTTTCGCGGAAAACCATTAGTCGAGCATTGCTCGAAATCGACATTCGCGAAAAACCGTTATTCGAACATTGTTCGAAATCGACTTTCGCGGAAAACCATTATTCGAACATTGTTCGAAATCGACTTTCGTGAAAAACCATTATTCGAACATTGTTCGAAATCGACTTTCGCGAAAAACCATTGTTCGAACATTGTTCGAAATCGAGTTTCACGAAGAATCGTTATTCGAACATTGTTCGAAATCGACTTTCGCGGAAAACCATTATTCGAACATTGTTCGCGCGAAAAACCGTTATTCGAACATTGTTCGAAATCGACTTTCGCGAAAAACCGTTATTCGAACATTGTTCGAAATCGACTTTCGCGGAAAACCATTATTCGAACATTGTTCGAAATCACTTTCGCGAAAAACCATTATTCGAGCATTGTTCGATATCGAAGATGGCGAAGAAGATTGTTCTAATATTGTTCGTTATCGAATATTGCGGAAAAGTATTGTTCGGATATTGTTCGAAATCGACTTTCGCGAAAAACCGTTATTCGAACATTATTCGAAATCGATTTTCGCGGAAAACCATTAGTCGAGCATTGTTCGAAATCGACTTTCGCGAAAAACCGTTATTCAAACATTATTCGAAATCGATTTTCGAGGAAAACCATTTTTCGAACATTGTTCGAAATCGACTTTCGCGAAAAACCATTATTTGAACATTGTTCGAAATCGACTTTCGCGAAAAACCATTATTCGAACATTGTTCGAAATCGACTTTCGCGAAAAACCGTTATTCGAACATTGTTCGAAATCTACCTTCGCGAAAAACCGTTATTCGAACATTGTTCGAAATCGACTTTCGCGAAAAACCGTTATTCGAACATTGTTCAAAATCGACTTTCGCGAAAAACCGTTATTCGAAAATTGTTCGAAATCGACTTTCGCGGAAAACCATTATTCGAACATTGTTCGAAATCGACTTTCGCGAAAAACCGTTATTCGAACATTGTTCGAAATCGACTTTTGCGGAAACCATTATTCGAACATTGTTTGAAATCGACTTTCGGGAAAAACCATTATTCGAACATTGTTCGAAATCGACTTTCGCGAAAAACCATTATTCGAACATTGTTCGAAATCACTTTCGCGAAAAACCATTATTCGAGCATTGTTCGATATCGAAGATGGCGAAGAAGATTGTTCTAATATTGTTCGTTATCGAATATTGCGGAAAAGTATTGTTCGGATATTGTTCGAAATCGACTTTCGCGAAAAACCGTTATTCGAACATTATTCGAAATCGATTTTCGCGGAAAACCATTAGTCGAGCATTGTTCGAAATCGACTTTCGCGAAAAACCGTTATTCGAACATTGTTCGAAATCGACTTTCGCGAAAAACCGTTATTCGAACATTGTTCGAAATCGACTTTCGCGAAAAACCATTATTCGAACATTGTTCGAAATCGATTTTCGCGGAAAACCATTAGTCGAGCATTGTTCGAAATCGACTTTCGCGAAAAACCGTTATTCAAACATTATTCGAAATCGATTTTCGAGGAAAACCATTTTTCGAACATTGTTCGAAATCTACCTTCGCGAAAAACCGTTATTCGAACATTGTTCGAAATCGACTTTCGCGAAAAACCGTTATTCGAACATTGTTCAAAATCGACTTTCGCGAAAAACCGTTATTCGAAAATTGTTCGAAATCGACTTTCGCGGAAAACCATTATTCGAACATTGTTCGAAATCGACTTTCGCGAAAAACCGTTATTCGAACATTGTTCGAAATCGACTTTTGCGGAAACCATTATTCGAACATTGTTTGAAATCGACTTTCGGGAAAAACCATTATTCGAACATTGTTCGAAATCGACTTTCGCGAAAAACCGTTATTCGAACATTGTTCAAAATCGACTTTCGCGAAAAACCGTTATTCGAAAATTGTTCGAAATCGACTTTCGCGGAAAACCATTATTCGAACATTGTTCGAAATCGACTTTCGCGAAAAACCGTTATTCGAACATTGTTCGAAATCGACTTTTGCGGAAACCATTATTCGAACATTGTTTGAAATCGACTTTCGGGAAAAACCATTATTCGAACATTGTTCGAAATCGACTTTCGCGAAAAACCATTATTCGAACATTGTTCGAAATCACTTTCGCGAAAAACCATTATTCGAGCATTGTTCGATATCGAAGATGGCGAAGAAGATTGTTCTAATATTGTTCGTTATCGAATATTGCGGAAAAGTATTGTTCGGATATTGTTCGAAATCGACTTTCGCGAAAAACCGTTATTCGAACATTATTCGAAATCGATTTTCGCGGAAAACCATTAGTCGAGCATTGTTCGAAATCGACTTTCGCGAAAAACCGTTATTCGAACATTGTTCGAAATCGACTTTCGCGAAAAACCGTTATTCGAACATTGTTCGAAATCGACTTTCGCGAAAAACCATTATTCGAGCATTGTTCGAAATCGACTTTTGCGAAAAACCATTATTTGAACATTGTTCGAAATCGACTTTCGCGAAGAATCGTTATTCGGACATTGTTCGAAATCGACTTTCGCGAAAAACCGTTATTCGAACATTGTTCGAAATCGACTTTCGCGGAAAACCATTTTTCGAACATTGTTCGAAATCGACTTTCGCGAAAAACCGTTAGTCGAACATTGTTCGAAATCGACTTTCGCGAAAAACCGTTGTTCGAACATTGTTTGGAATCGAAGATAGGAAAACGTTGTTCGAACATTGTTCGAAATCGACTTTCGCGAAAAACCATTATTCGAGCATTGTTCGATATCGAAGATGGCGAAGAAGATTGTTCTAATATTGTTCGTTATCGAATATTGCGGAAAAGTATTGTTCGGATATTGTTCGAAATCGACTTTCGCGAAAAACCGTTATTCGAACATTATTCGAAATCGATTTTCGCGGAAAACCATTAGTCGAGCATTGTTCGAAATCGATTTTCGCGGAAAACCATTATTCGAGCATTGTTCGAAATCGACTTTTGCGAAAAACCATTATTTGAACATTGTTCGAAATCGACTTTCGCGAAGAATCGTTATTCGGACATTGTTCGAAATCGACTTTCGCGAAAAACCGTTATTCGAACATTGTTCGAAATCGACTTTCGCGGAAAACCATTTTTCGAACATTGTTCGAAATCGACTTTCGCGAAAAACCGTTATTCGAACATTGTTCGAAATCGGCTTTCGCGAAAAACCGTTATTCGAGCATTGCTCGAAATCGACATTCGTGAAAAACCGTTATTCGAACATTGTTTGGAATCGAAGATAGGAAAACGTTGTTCGAACATTGTTCGAAATCGACTTTCGCGAAAAACCATTATTCGAACATTGTTCGAAATCGACTTTCGCGAAAAACCATTACTCGAACATTGTTCGAAATCGACTTTCGCGAAAAACCGTTGTTCGAACATTGTTTGGAATCGAAGATAGGAAAACGTTGTTCGAACATTGTTCGAAATCGACTTTCGCGAAAAACCATTTTTCGAACATTGTTCGAAATCGACTTTCGCGAAAAACCATTATTTGAACATTGTTCGAAATCGACTTTCGCGAAAAACCGTTATTCGAACATTATTCGAAATCGATTTTCGCGGAAAACCATTAGTCGAGCATTGTTCGAAATCGACTTTCGCGAAAAACCGTTATTCGAACATTGTTCGAAATCGACTTTCGCGGAAAACCATTTTTCGAACATTGTTCGAAATCGACTTTCGCGAAAAACCGTTAGTCGAACATTGTTCGAAATCGACTTTCGCGAAAAACCGTTGTTCGAACATTGTTTGGAATCGAAGATAGGAAAACGTTGTTCGAACATTGTTCGAAATCGACTTTCGCGAAAAACCATTATTCGAGCATTGTTCGATATCGAAGATGGCGAAGAAGATTGTTCTAATATTGTTCGTTATCGAATATTGCGGAAAAGTATTGTTCGGATATTGTTCGAAATCGACTTTCGCGAAAAACCGTTATTCGAACATTATTCGAAATCGATTTTCGCGGAAAACCATTAGTCGAGCATTGTTCGAAATCGATTTTCGCGGAAAACCATTATTCGAGCATTGTTCGAAATCGACTTTTGCGAAAAACCATTATTTGAACATTGTTCGAAATCGACTTT
Source organism: Heligmosomoides polygyrus polygyrus (assembly GCA_947396885.1). Lineage (NCBI taxonomy): Eukaryota > Metazoa > Nematoda > Chromadorea > Rhabditida > Heligmosomidae > Heligmosomoides > Heligmosomoides polygyrus. Next base: position 87,998 of record CANDYH010000799.1, on the reverse strand, counting down.
CGCGAAGAATCGTTATTCGGACATTGTTCGAAATCGACTTTCGCGAAAAACCGTTATTCGAACATTGTTCGAAATCGACTTTCGCGAAGAATCGTTATTCGGACATTGTTCGAAATCGACTTTCGCGAAAAACCGTTATTCGAACATTGTTCGAAATCGACTTTCGCGGAAAACCATTTTTCGAACATTGTTCGAAATCGACTTTCGCGAAAAACCGTTATTCGAACATTGTTCGAAATCGGCTTTCGCGGAAAACCATTAGTCGAGCATTGTTCGAAATCGACTTTCGCGAAAAACCGTTATTCAAACATTATTCGAAATCGATTTTCGAGGAAAACCATTTTTCGAACATTGTTCGAAATCTACCTTCGCGAAAAACCGTTATTCGAACATTGTTCGAAATCGACTTTCGCGAAAAACCGTTATTCGAACATTGTTCAAAATCGACTTTCGCGAAAAACCGTTATTCGAAAATTGTTCGAAATCGACTTTCGCGGAAAACCATTATTCGAACATTGTTCGAAATCGACTTTCGCGAAAAACCGTTATTCGAACATTGTTCGAAATCGACTTTTGCGGAAACCATTATTCGAACATTGTTTGAAATCGACTTTCGGGAAAAACCATTATTCGAACATTGTTCGAAATCGACTTTCGCGAAAAACCGTTATTCGAACATTGTTCAAAATCGACTTTCGCGAAAAACCGTTATTCGAAAATTGTTCGAAATCGACTTTCGCGGAAAACCATTATTCGAACATTGTTCGAAATCGACTTTCGCGAAAAACCGTTATTCGAACATTGTTCGAAATCGACTTTTGCGGAAACCATTATTCGAACATTGTTTGAAATCGACTTTCGGGAAAAACCATTATTCGAACATTGTTCGAAATCGACTTTCGCGAAAAACCATTATTCGAACATTGTTCGAAATCACTTTCGCGAAAAACCATTATTCGAGCATTGTTCGATATCGAAGATGGCGAAGAAGATTGTTCTAATATTGTTCGTTATCGAATATTGCGGAAAAGTATTGTTCGGATATTGTTCGAAATCGACTTTCGCGAAAAACCGTTATTCGAACATTATTCGAAATCGATTTTCGCGGAAAACCATTAGTCGAGCATTGTTCGAAATCGACTTTCGCGAAAAACCGTTATTCGAACATTGTTCGAAATCGACTTTCGCGAAAAACCGTTATTCGAACATTGTTCGAAATCGACTTTCGCGAAAAACCATTATTCGAGCATTGTTCGAAATCGACTTTTGCGAAAAACCATTATTTGAACATTGTTCGAAATCGACTTTCGCGAAGAATCGTTATTCGGACATTGTTCGAAATCGACTTTCGCGAAAAACCGTTATTCGAACATTGTTCGAAATCGACTTTCGCGGAAAACCATTTTTCGAACATTGTTCGAAATCGACTTTCGCGAAAAACCGTTAGTCGAACATTGTTCGAAATCGACTTTCGCGAAAAACCGTTGTTCGAACATTGTTTGGAATCGAAGATAGGAAAACGTTGTTCGAACATTGTTCGAAATCGACTTTCGCGAAAAACCATTATTCGAGCATTGTTCGATATCGAAGATGGCGAAGAAGATTGTTCTAATATTGTTCGTTATCGAATATTGCGGAAAAGTATTGTTCGGATATTGTTCGAAATCGACTTTCGCGAAAAACCGTTATTCGAACATTATTCGAAATCGATTTTCGCGGAAAACCATTAGTCGAGCATTGTTCGAAATCGATTTTCGCGGAAAACCATTATTCGAGCATTGTTCGAAATCGACTTTTGCGAAAAACCATTATTTGAACATTGTTCGAAATCGACTTTCGCGAAGAATCGTTATTCGGACATTGTTCGAAATCGACTTTCGCGAAAAACCGTTATTCGAACATTGTTCGAAATCGACTTTCGCGGAAAACCATTTTTCGAACATTGTTCGAAATCGACTTTCGCGAAAAACCGTTATTCGAACATTGTTCGAAATCGGCTTTCGCGAAAAACCGTTATTCGAGCATTGCTCGAAATCGACATTCGTGAAAAACCGTTATTCGAACATTGTTTGGAATCGAAGATAGGAAAACGTTGTTCGAACATTGTTCGAAATCGACTTTCGCGAAAAACCATTATTCGAACATTGTTCGAAATCGACTTTCGCGAAAAACCATTACTCGAACATTGTTCGAAATCGACTTTCGCGAAAAACCGTTGTTCGAACATTGTTTGGAATCGAAGATAGGAAAACGTTGTTCGAACATTGTTCGAAATCGACTTTCGCGAAAAACCATTTTTCGAACATTGTTCGAAATCGACTTTCGCGAAAAACCATTATTTGAACATTGTTCGAAATCGACTTTCGCGAAAAACCGTTATTCGAACATTATTCGAAATCGATTTTCGCGGAAAACCATTAGTCGAGCATTGTTCGAAATCGACTTTCGCGAAAAACCGTTATTCGAACATTGTTCGAAATCGACTTTCGCGGAAAACCATTTTTCGAACATTGTTCGAAATCGACTTTCGCGAAAAACCGTTAGTCGAACATTGTTCGAAATCGACTTTCGCGAAAAACCGTTGTTCGAACATTGTTTGGAATCGAAGATAGGAAAACGTTGTTCGAACATTGTTCGAAATCGACTTTCGCGAAAAACCATTATTCGAGCATTGTTCGATATCGAAGATGGCGAAGAAGATTGTTCTAATATTGTTCGTTATCGAATATTGCGGAAAAGTATTGTTCGGATATTGTTCGAAATCGACTTTCGCGAAAAACCGTTATTCGAACATTATTCGAAATCGATTTTCGCGGAAAACCATTAGTCGAGCATTGTTCGAAATCGATTTTCGCGGAAAACCATTATTCGAGCATTGTTCGAAATCGACTTTTGCGAAAAACCATTATTTGAACATTGTTCGAAATCGACTTTCGCGAAGAATCGTTATTCGGACATTGTTCGAAATCGACTTTCGCGAAAAACCGTTATTCGAACATTGTTCGAAATCGACTTTCGCGGAAAACCATTTTTCGAACATTGTTCGAAATCGACTTTCGCGAAAAACCGTTATTCGAACATTGTTCGAAATCGGCTTTCGCGAAAAACCGTTATTCGAGCATTGCTCGAAATCGACATTCGTGAAAAACCGTTATTCGAACATTGTTTGGAATCGAAGATAGGAAAACGTTGTTCGAACATTGTTCGAAATCGACTTTCGCGAAAAACCATTATTCGAACATTGTTCGAAATCGACTTTCGCGAAAAACCATTACTCGAACATTGTTCGAAATCGACTTTCGCGAAAAACCGTTGTTCGAACATTGTTTGGAATCGAAGATAGGAAAACGTTGTTCGAACATTGTTCGAAATCGACTTTCGCGAAAAACCATTTTTCGAACATTGTTCGAAATCGACTTTCGCGAAAAACCATTATTTGAACATTGTTCGAAATCGACTTTCGCGAAAAACCGTTAGTCGAACATTGTTCGAAATCGACTTTCGCGAAAAACCGTTGTTCGAACATTGTTTGGAATCGAAGATAGGAAAACGTTGTTCGAACATTGTTCGAAATCGACTTTCGCGAAAAACCATTATTCGAGCATTGTTCGATATCGAAGATGGCGAAGAAGATTGTTCTAATATTGTTCGTTATCGAATATTGCGGAAAAGTATTGTTCGGATATTGTTCGAAATCGACTTTCGCGAAAAACCGTTATTCGAACATTATTCGAAATCGATTTTCGCGGAAAACCATTAGTCGAGCATTGTTCGAAATCGATTTTCGCGGAAAACCATTATTCGAGCATTGTTCGAAATCGACTTTTGCGAAAAACCATTATTTGAACATTGTTCGAAATCGACTTTCGCGAAGAATCGTTATTCGGACATTGTTCGAAATCGACTTTCGCGAAAAACCGTTATTCGAACATTGTTCGAAATCGACTTTCGCGGAAAACCATTTTTCGAACATTGTTCGAAATCGACTTTCGCGAAAAACCGTTATTCGAACATTGTTCGAAATCGGCTTTCGCGAAAAACCGTTATTCGAGCATTGCTCGAAATCGACATTCGTGAAAAACCGTTATTCGAACATTGTTTGGAATCGAAGATAGGAAAACGTTGTTCGAACATTGTTCGAAATCGACTTTCGCGAAAAACCATTATTCGAACATTGTTCGAAATCGACTTTCGCGAAAAACCATTACTCGAACATTGTTCGAAATCGACTTTCGCGAAAAACCGTTGTTCGAACATTGTTTGGAATCGAAGATAGGAAAACGTTGTTCGAACATTGTTCGAAATCGACTTTCGCGAAAAACCATTTTTCGAACATTGTTCGAAATCGACTTTCGCGAAAAACCATTATTTGAACATTGTTCGAAATCGACTTTCGCGAAAAACCGTTATTCGAACATTATTCGAAATCGATTTTCGCGGAAAACCATTAGTCGAGCATTGTTCGAAATCGACTTTCGCGAAAAACCGTTATTCGAACATTGTTCGAAATCGACTTTCGCGAAAAACCGTTATTCGAACATTGTTCGAAATCGACTTTCGCGAAAAACCATTATTCGAACATTGTTCGAAATCGACTTTCGCGAAAAACCGTTATTCGAACATTGTTCGAAATCTACCTTCGCGAAAAACCGTTATTCGAACATTGTTCGAAATCGACTTTTGCGGAAACCATTATTCGAACATTGTTTGAAATCGACTTTCGGGAAAAACCATTATTCGAACATTGTTCGAAATCGACTTTCGCGAAAAACCATTATTCGAACATTGTTCGAAATCACTTTCGCGAAAAACCATTATTCGAGCATTGTTCGATATCGAAGATGGCGAAGAAGATTGTTCTAATATTGTTCGTTATCGAATATTGCGGAAAAGTATTGTTCGGATATTGTTCGAAATCGACTTTCGCGAAAAACCGTTATTCGAACATTATTCGAAATCGATTTTCGCGGAAAACCATTAGTCGAGCATTGTTCGAAATCGACTTTCGCGAAAAACCGTTATTCAAACATTGTTCGAAATCGACTTTCGCGAAAAACCATTGTTCGAACATTGTTCGAAATCGAGTTTCACGAAGAATCGTTATTCGAACATTGTTCGAAATCGACTTTCGCGGAAAACCATTATTCGAACATTGTTCGCGCGAAAAACCGTTATTCGAACATTGTTCGAAATCGACTTTCGCGAAAAACCGTTATTCGAACATTGTTCGAAATCGACTTTCGCGGAAAACCATTATTCGAACATTGTTCGAAATCACTTTCGCGAAAAACCATTATTCGAGCATTGTTCGATATCGAAGATGGCGAAGAAGATTGTTCTAATATTGTTCGTTATCGAATATTGCGGAAAAGTATTGTTCGGATATTGTTCGAAATCGACTTTCGCGAAAAACCGTTATTCGAACATTATTCGAAATCGATTTTCGCGGAAAACCATTAGTCGAGCATTGTTCGAAATCGACTTTCGCGAAAAACCGTTATTCAAACATTATTCGAAATCGATTTTCGAGGAAAACCATTTTTCGAACATTGTTCGAAATCGACTTTCGCGAAAAACCATTATTTGAACATTGTTCGAAATCGACTTTCGCGAAAAACCATTATTCGAACATTGTTCGAAATCGACTTTCGCGAAAAACCGTTATTCGAACATTGTTCGAAATCTACCTTCGCGAAAAACCGTTATTCGAACATTGTTCGAAATCGACTTTCGCGAAAAACCGTTATTCGAACATTGTTCAAAATCGACTTTCGCGAAAAACCGTTATTCGAAAATTGTTCGAAATCGACTTTCGCGGAAAACCATTATTCGAACATTGTTCGAAATCGACTTTCGCGAAAAACCGTTATTCGAACATTGTTCGAAATCGACTTTTGCGGAAACCATTATTCGAACATTGTTTGAAATCGACTTTCGGGAAAATCCATTATTCGAACATTGTTCGAAATCGACTTTCGCGAAAAACCAATATTCGAACATTGTTCGAAATCACTTTCGCGAAAAACCATTATTCGAGCATTGTTCGATATCGAAGATGGCGAAGAAGATTGTTCTAATATTGTTCGTTATCGAATATTGCGGAAAAGTATTGTTCGGATATTGTTCGAAATCGACTTTCGCGAAAAACCGTTATTCGAACATTATTCGAAATCGATTTTCGCGGAAAACCATTAGTCGAGCATTGTTCGAAATCGACTTTCGCGAAAAACCGTTATTCGAACATTGTTCGAAATCGACTTTCGCGAAAAACCGTTATTCGAACATTGTTCGAAATCGACTTTCGCGAAAAACCATTATTCGAACATTGTTCGAAATCGACTTTCGCGAAAAACCGTTATTCGAACATTGTTCGAAATCTACCTTCGCGAAAAACCGTTATTCGAACATTGTTCGAAATCGACTTTCGCGAAAAACCGTTATTCGAACATTGTTCAAAATCGACTTTCGCGAAAAACCGTTATTCGAAAATTGTTCGAAATCGACTTTCGCGGAAAACCATTATTCGAACATTGTTCGAAATCGACTTTCGCGAAAAACCGTTATTCGAACATTGTTCGAAATCGACTTTTGCGGAAACCATTATTCGAACATTGTTTGAAATCGACTTTCGGGAAAAACCATTATTCGAACATTGTTCGAAATCGACTTTCGCGAAAAACCATTATTCGAACATTGTTCGAAATCACTTTCGCGAAAAACCATTATTCGAGCATTGTTCGATATCGAAGATGGCGAAGAAGATTGTTCTAATATTGTTCGTTATCGAATATTGCGGAAAAGTATTGTTCGGATATTGTTCGAAATCGACTTTCGCGAAAAACCGTTATTCGAACATTATTCGAAATCGATTTTCGCGGAAAACCATTAGTCGAGCATTGTTCGAAATCGACTTTCGCGAAAAACCGTTATTCGAACATTGTTCGAAATCGACTTTCGCGAAAAACCGTTATTCGAACATTGTTCGAAATCGACTTTCGCGAAAAAAAAAATTATTCGAACATTGTTCGAAATCACTTTCGCGAAAAACCATTATTCGAGCATTGTTCGATATCGAAGATGGCGAAGAAGATTGTTCTAATATTGTTCGTTATCGAATATTGCGGAAAAGTATTGTTCGGATATTGTTCGAAATCGACTTTCGCGAAAAACCGTTATTCGAACATTATTCGAAATCGATTTTCGCGGAAAACCATTAGTCGAGCATTGTTCGAAATCGACTTTCGCGAAAAACCGTTATTCAAACATTATTCGAAATCGATTTTCGAGGAAAACCATTTTTCGAACATTGTTCGAAATCGACATTCGCGAAAAACAATTATTCGAGCATTGTTCGAAATCGACTTTTGCGAAAAACCATTATTTGAACATTGTTCGAAATCGACTTTCGCGAAGAATCGTTATTCGGACATTGTTCGAAATCGACTTTCGCGAAAAACCGTTATTCGAACATTGTTCGAAATCGACTTTCGCGGAAAACCATTTTTCGAACATTGTTCGAAATCGACTTTCGCGAAAAACCGTTAGTCGAACATTGTTCGAAATCGACTTTCGCGAAAAACCGTTGTTCGAACATTGTTTGGAATCGAAGATAGGAAAACGTTGTTCGAACATTGTTCGAAATCGACTTTCGCGAAAAACCATTATTCGAGCATTGTTCGATATCGAAGATGGCGAAGAAGATTGTTCTAATATTGTTCGTTATCGAATATTGCGGAAAAGTATTGTTCGGATATTGTTCGAAATCGACTTTCGCGAAAAACCGTTATTCGAACATTATTCGAAATCGATTTTCGCGGAAAACCATTAGTCGAGCATTGTTCGAAATCGATTTTCGCGGAAAACCATTATTCGAGCATTGTTCGAAATCGACTTTTGCGAAAAACCGTTAGTCGAACATTGTTCGAAATCGACTTTCGCGAAAAACCGTTGTTCGAACATTGTTTGGAATCGAAGATAGGAAAACGTTGTTCGAACATTGTTCGAAATCGACTTTCGCGAAAAACCATTATTCGAGCATTGTTCGATATCGAAGATGGCGAAGAAGATTGTTCTAATATTGTTCGTTATCGAATATTGCGGAAAAGTATTGTTCGGATATTGTTCGAAATCGACTTTCGCGAAAAACCGTTATTCGAACATTATTCGAAATCGATTTTCGCGGAAAACCATTAGTCGAGCATTGTTCGAAATCGATTTTCGCGGAAAACCATTATTCGAGCATTGTTCGAAATCGACTTTTGCGAAAAACCATTATTTGAACATTGTTCGAAATCGACTTTCGCGAAGAATCGTTATTCGGACATTGTTCGAAATCGACTTTCGCGAAAAACCGTTATTCGAACATTGTTCGAAATCGACTTTCGCGGAAAACCATTTTTCGAACATTGTTCGAAATCGACTTTCGCGAAAAACCGTTATTCGAACATTGTTCGAAATCGGCTTTCGCGAAAAACCGTTATTCGAGCATTGCTCGAAATCGACATTCGTGAAAAACCGTTATTCGAACATTGTTTGGAATCGAAGATAGGAAAACGTTGTTCGAACATTGTTCGAAATCGACTTTCGCGAAAAACCATTATTCGAACATTGTTCGAAATCGACTTTCGCGAAAAACCATTACTCGAACATTGTTCGAAATCGACTTTCGCGAAAAACCGTTGTTCGAACATTGTTTGGAATCGAAGATAGGAAAACGTTGTTCGAACATTGTTCGAAATCGACTTTCGCGAAAAACCATTATTCGAACATTGTTCGAAATCGACTTTCGCGAAAAACCATTACTCGAACATTGTTCGAAATCGACTTTCGCGAAAAACCGTTATTCGAACATTGTTCGAAATCGACTTTCGCGAAAAACCGTTATTCGAACATTGTTCGAAATCTACCTTCGCGGAAAACCATTATTTGAACATTGTTCGAAATCGACTTTCGCGAAAAACCATTATTCGAACATTGTTCGAAATCGACTTTCGCGAAAAACCGTTATTCGAACATTGTTCGAAATCTACCTTCGCGAAAAACCGTTATTCGAACATTGTTCGAAATCGACTTTCGCGAAAAACCGTTATTCGAACATTGTTCAAAATCGACTTTCGCGAAAAACCGTTATTCGAAAATTGTTCGAAATCGACTTTCGCGGAAAACCATTATTCGAACATTGTTCGAAATCGACTTTCGCGAAAAACCGTTATTCGAACATTGTTCGAAATCGACTTTTGCGGAAACCATTATTCGAACATTGTTTGAAATCGACTTTCGGGAAAAACCATTATTCGAACATTGTTCGAAATCGACTTTCGCGAAAAACCATTATTCGAACATTGTTCGAAATCACTTTCGCGAAAAACCATTATTCGAGCATTGTTCGAAATCGACTTTCGCGAAAAACCGTTATTCGAACATTGTTCGAAATCGACTTTCGCGAAAAACCATTAGTCGAGCATTGTTCGAAATCGACTTTCGCGAAAAACCGTTATTCGAACATTGTTCGAAATCGACTTTCGCGAAAAACCGTTATTCGAACATTGTTCGAAATCGACTTTCGCGGAAAACCATTATTCGAACATTGTTCGAAATCACTTTCGCGAAAAACCATTATTCGAGCATTGTTCGATATCGAAGATGGCGAAGAAGATTGTTCTAATATTGTTCGTTATCGAATATTGCGGAAAAGTATTGTTCGGATATTGTTCGAAATCGACTTTCGCGAAAAACCGTTATTCGAACATTGTTCGAAATCGACTTTCGCGAAAAACCATTATTCGAACATTGTTCGAAATCACTTTCGCGAAAAACCATTATTCGAGCATTGTTCGATATCGAAGATGGCGAAGAAGATTGTTCTAATATTGTTCGTTATCGAATATTGCGGAAAAGTATTGTTCGGATATTGTTCGAAATCGACTTTCGCGAAAAACCGTTATTCGAACATTATTCGAAATCGATTTTCGCGGAAAACCATTAGTCGAGCATTGTTCGAAATCGACTTTCGCGAAAAACCGTTATTCAAACATTATTCGAAATCGATTTTCGAGGAAAACCATTTTTCGAACATTGTTCGAAATCGACTTTCGCGAAAAACCATTATTCGAGCATTGTTCGAAATCGACTTTTGCGAAAAACCATTATTTGAACATTGTTCGAAATCGACTTTCGCGAAGAATCGTTATTCGGACATTGTTCGAAATCGACTTTCGCGAAAAACCGTTGTTCGAACATTGTTTGGAATCGAAGATAGGAAAACGTTGTTCGAACATTGTTCGAAATCGACTTTCGCGAAAAACCATTATTCGAGCATTGTTCGATATCGAAGATGGCGAAGAAGATTGTTCTAATATTGTTCGTTATCGAATATTGCGGAAAAGTATTGTTCGGATATTGTTCGAAATCGACTTTCGCGAAAAACCGTTATTCGAACATTATTCGAAATCGATTTTCGCGGAAAACCATTAGTCGAGCATTGTTCGAAATCGATTTTCGCGGAAAACCATTATTCGAGCATTGTTCGAAATCGACTTTCGCGAAAAACCGTTATTCGAACATTGTTCAAAATCGACTTTCGCGAAAAACCGTTATTCGAAAATTGTTCGAAATCGACTTTCGCGGAAAACCATTATTCGAACATTGTTCGAAATCGACTTTCGCGAAAAACCGTTATTCGAACATTGTTCGAAATCGACTTTTGCGGAAACCATTATTCGAACATTGTTTGAAATCGACTTTCGGGAAAAACCATTATTCGAACATTGTTCGAAATCGACTTTCGCGAAAAACCATTATTCGAGCATTGTTCGATATCGAAGATGGCGAAGAAGATTGTTCTAATATTGTTCGTTATCGAATATTGCGGAAAAGTATTGTTCGGATATTGTTCGAAATCGACTTTCGCGAAAAACCGTTATTCGAACATTATTCGAAATCGATTTTCGCGGAAAACCATTAGTCGAGCATTGTTCGAAATCGACTTTCGCGAAAAACCGTTATTCGAACATTGTTCGAAATCGACTTTCGCGAAAAACCGTTATTCGAACATTGTTCGAAATCGACTTTCGCGAAAAAAAAATTATTCGAACATTGTTCGAAATCACTTTCGCGAAAAACCATTATTCGAGCATTGTTCGATATCGAAGATGGCGAAGAAGATTGTTCTAATATTGTTCGTTATCGAATATTGCGGAAAAGTATTGTTCGGATATTGTTCGAAATCGACTTTCGCGAAAAACCGTTATTCGAACATTATTCGAAATCGATTTTCGCGGAAAACCATTAGTCGAGCATTGTTCGAAATCGACTTTCGCGAAAAACCGTTATTCAAACATTATTCGAAATCGATTTTCGAGGAAAACCATTTTTCGAACATTGTTCGAAATCGACTTTCGCGAAAAACAATTATTCGAGCATTGTTCGAAATCGACTTTTGCGAAAAACCATTATTTGAACATTGTTCGAAATCGACTTTCGCGAAGAATCGTTATTCGGACATTGTTCGAAATCGACTTTCGCGAAAAACCGTTATTCGAACATTGTTCGAAATCGACTTTCGCGGAAAACCATTTTTCGAACATTGTTCGAAATCGACTTTCGCGAAAAACCGTTAGTCGAACATTGTTCGAAATCGACTTTCGCGAAAAACCGTTGTTCGAACATTGTTTGGAATCGAAGATAGGAAAACGTTGTTCGAACATTGTTCGAAATCGACTTTCGCGAAAAACCATTATTCGAGCATTGTTCGATATCGAAGATGGCGAAGAAGATTGTTCTAATATTGTTCGTTATCGAATATTGCGGAAAAGTATTGTTCGGATATTGTTCGAAATCGACTTTCGCGAAAAACCGTTATTCGAACATTATTCGAAATCGATTTTCGCGGAAAACCATTAGTCGAGCATTGTTCGAAATCGATTTTCGCGGAAAACCATTATTCGAGCATTGTTCGAAATCGACTTTTGCGAAAAACCGTTAGTCGAACATTGTTCGAAATCGACTTTCGCGAAAAACCGTTGTTCGAACATTGTTTGGAATCGAAGATAGGAAAACGTTGTTCGAACATTGTTCGAAATCGACTTTCGCGAAAAACCATTATTCGAGCATTGTTCGATATCGAAGATGGCGAAGAAGATTGTTCTAATATTGTTCGTTATCGAATATTGCGGAAAAGTATTGTTCGGATATTGTTCGAAATCGACTTTCGCGAAAAACCGTTATTCGAACATTATTCGAAATCGATTTTCGCGGAAAACCATTAGTCGAGCATTGTTCGAAATCGATTTTCGCGGAAAACCATTATTCGAGCATTGTTCGAAATCGACTTTTGCGAAAAACCATTATTTGAACATTGTTCGAAATCGACTTTCGCGAAGAATCGTTATTCGGACATTGTTCGAAATCGACTTTCGCGAAAAACCGTTATTCGAACATTGTTCGAAATCGACTTTCGCGGAAAACCATTTTTCGAACATTGTTCGAAATCGACTTTCGCGAAAAACCGTTATTCGAACATTGTTCGAAATCGGCTTTCGCGAAAAACCGTTATTCGAGCATTGCTCGAAATCGACATTCGTGAAAAACCGTTATTCGAACATTGTTTGGAATCGAAGATAGGAAAACGTTGTTCGAACATTGTTCGAAATCGACTTTCGCGAAAAACCATTATTCGAACATTGTTCGAAATCGACTTTCGCGAAAAACCATTACTCGAACATTGTTCGAAATCGACTTTCGCGAAAAACCGTTGTTCGAACATTGTTTGGAATCGAAGATAGGAAAACGTTGTTCGAACATTGTTCGAAATCGACTTTCGCGAAAAACCATTATTCGAACATTGTTCGAAATCGACTTTCGCGAAAAACCATTACTCGAACATTGTTCGAAATCGACTTTCGCGAAAAACCGTTATTCGAACATTGTTCGAAATCGACTTTCGCGAAAAACCGTTATTCGAACATTGTTCGAAATCTACCTTCGCGGAAAACCATTATTTGAACATTGTTCAAAATCGACTTTCGCGAAAAACCATTATTCGAACATTGTTCGAAATCGACTTTCGCGAAAAACCGTTATTCGAACATTGTTCGAAATCTACCTTCGCGAAAAACCGTTATTCGAACATTGTTCGAAATCGACTTTCGCGAAAAACCGTTATTCGAACATTGTTCAAAATCGACTTTCGCGAAAAACCGTTATTCGAAAATTGTTCGAAATCGACTTTCGCGGAAAACCATTATTCGAACATTGTTCGAAATCGACTTTCGCGAAAAACCGTTATTCGAACATTGTTCGAAATCGACTTTTGCGGAAACCATTATTCGAACATTGTTTGAAATCGACTTTCGGGAAAAACCATTATTCGAACATTGTTCGAAATCGACTTTCGCGAAAAACCATTATTCGAACATTGTTCGAAATCACTTTCGCGAAAAACCATTATTCGAGCATTGTTCGAAATCGACTTTCGCGAAAAACCGTTATTCGAACATTGTTCGAAATCGACTTTCGCGAAAAACCATTAGTCGAGCATTGTTCGAAATCGACTTTCGCGAAAAACCGTTATTCGAACATTGTTCGAAATCGACTTTCGCGAAAAACCGTTATTCGAACATTGTTCGAAATCGACTTTCGCGGAAAACCATTATTCGAACATTGTTCGAAATCACTTTCGCGAAAAACCATTATTCGAGCATTGTTCGATATCGAAGATGGCGAAGAAGATTGTTCTAATATTGTTCGTTATCGAATATTGCGGAAAAGTATTGTTCGGATATTGTTCGAAATCGACTTTCGCGAAAAACCGTTATTCGAACATTGTTCGAAATCGACTTTCGCGAAAAACCATTATTCGAACATTGTTCGAAATCACTTTCGCGAAAAACCATTATTCGAGCATTGTTCGATATCGAAGATGGCGAAGAAGATTGTTCTAATATTGTTCGTTATCGAATATTGCGGAAAAGTATTGTTCGGATATTGTTCGAAATCGACTTTCGCGAAAAACCGTTATTCGAACATTATTCGAAATCGATTTTCGCGGAAAACCATTAGTCGAGCATTGTTCGAAATCGACTTTCGCGAAAAACCGTTATTCAAACATTATTCGAAATCGATTTTCGAGGAAAACCATTTTTCGAACATTGTTCGAAATCGACTTTCGCGAAAAACCATTATTCGAGCATTGTTCGAAATCGACTTTTGCGAAAAACCATTATTTGAACATTGTTCGAAATCGACTTTCGCGAAGAATCGTTATTCGGACATTGTTCGAAATCGACTTTCGCGAAAAACCGTTGTTCGAACATTGTTTGGAATCGAAGATAGGAAAACGTTGTTCGAACATTGTTCGAAATCGACTTTCGCGAAAAACCATTATTCGAGCATTGTTCGATATCGAAGATGGCGAAGAAGATTGTTCTAATATTGTTCGTTATCGAATATTGCGGAAAAGTATTGTTCGGATATTGTTCGAAATCGACTTTCGCGAAAAACCGTTATTCGAACATTATTCGAAATCGATTTTCGCGGAAAACCATTAGTCGAGCATTGTTCGAAATCGATTTTCGCGGAAAACCATTATTCGAGCATTGTTCGTAATCGACTTTTGCGAAAAACCATTATTTGAACATTGTTCGAAATCGACTTTCGCGAAGAATCGTTATTCGGACATTGTTCGAAATCGACTTTCGCGAAAAACCGTTATTCGAACATTGTTCGAAATCGACTTTCGCGGAAAACCATTTTTCGAACATTGTTCGAAATCGACTTTCGCGAAAAACCGTTATTCGAACATTGTTCGAAATCGGCTTTCGCGAAAAACCGTTATTCGAGCATTGCTCGAAATCGACATTCGTGAAAAACCGTTATTCGAACATTGTTTGGAATCGAAGATAGGAAAACGTTGTTCGAACATTGTTCGAAATCGACTTTCGCGAAAAACCATTATTCGAACATTGTTCGAAATCGACTTTCGCGAAAAACCATTACTCGAACATTGTTCGAAATCGACTTTCGCGAAAAACCGTTGTTCGAACATTGTTTGGAATCGAAGATAGGAAAACGTTGTTCGAACATTGTTCGAAATCGACTTTCGCGAAAAACCATTATTCGAACATTGTTCGAAATCGACTTTCGCGAAAAACCATTACTCGAACATTGTTCGAAATCGACTTTCGCGAAAAACCGTTATTCGAACATTGTTCGAAATCGACTTTCGCGAAAAACCGTTATTCGAACATTGTTCGAAATCTACCTTCGCGGAAAACCATTATTTGAACATTGTTCGAAATCGACTTTCGCGAAAAACCATTATTCGAACATTGTTCGAAATCGACTTTCGCGAAAAACCGTTATTCGAACATTGTTCGAAATCGACTTTCGCGGAAAACCATTATTCGAACATTGTTCGAAATCGACTTTCGCGAAAAACCGTTATTCGAACATTGTTCGAAATCGACTTTCGCGGAAAACCATTATTCGAACATTGTTCGAAATCGACTTTCGCGGAAAACCATTATTCGAACATTGTTCGAAATCGACTTTCACGAAGAATCGTTATTCGGACATTATTCGAAATCGATTTTCGCGGAAAACCATTAGTCGAGCATTGCTCGAAATCGACATTCGTGAAAAACCGTTAGTCGAACATTGTTCGAAATCGACTTTCGCGAAAAACCGTTATTCGAACATTGTTCGAAATCGACTTTCGCGAAGAATCGTTATTCGGACATTATTCGAAATCGATTTTCGCGGAAAACCATTAGTCGAGCATTGCTCGAAATCGACATTCGCGAAAAACCGTTAGTCGAACATTGTTCGAAATCGACTTTCGCGAAAAACCGTTATTCGAACATTGTTCGAAATCGACTTTCGCGGAAAACCATTTTTCGAACATTGTTCGAAATCGACTTTCGCGAAAAACCGTTATTCGAACATTGTTCGAAATCGGCTTTCGCGAAAAACCGTTATTCGAGCATTGCTCGAAATCGACATTCGTGAAAAACCGTTATTCGAACATTGTTTGGAATCGAAGATAGGAAAACGTTGTTCGAACATTGTTCGAAATCGACTTTCGCGAAAAACCATTATTCGAACATTGTTCGAAATCGACTTTCGCGAAAAACCATTACTCGAACATTGTTCGAAATCGACTTTCGCGAAAAACCGTTGTTCGAACATTGTTTGGAATCGAAGATAGGAAAACGTTGTTCGAACATTGTTCGAAATCGACTTTCGCGAAAAACCATTATTCGAACATTGTTCGAAATCGACTTTCGCGAAAAACCATTACTCGAACATTGTTCGAAATCGACTTTCGCGAAAAACCGTTATTCGAACATTGTTCGAAATCGACTTTCGCGAAAAACCGTTATTCGAACATTGTTCGAAATCTACCTTCGCGGAAAACCATTATTTGAACATTGTTCGAAATCGACTTTCGCGAAAAACCATTATTCGAACATTGTTCGAAATCGACTTTCGCGAAAAACCGTTATTCGAACATTGTTCGAAATCGACTTTCGCGGAAAACCATTATTCGAACATTGTTCGAAATCGACTTTCGCGAAAAACCGTTATTCGAACATTGTTCGAAATCGACTTTCGCGGAAAACCATTATTCGAACATTGTTCGAAATCGACTTTCGCGGAAAACCATTATTCGAACATTGTTCGAAATCGACTTTCACGAAGAATCGTTATTCGGACATTATTCGAAATCGATTTTCGCGGAAAACCATTAGTCGAGCATTGCTCGAAATCGACATTCGTGAAAAACCGTTAGTCGAACATTGTTCGAAATCGACTTTCGCGAAAAACCGTTATTCGAACATTGTTCGAAATCGACTTTCGCGAAGAATCGTTATTCGGACATTATTCGAAATCGATTTTCGCGGAAAACCATTAGTCGAGCATTGCTCGAAATCGACATTCGCGAAAAACCGTTAGTCGAACATTGTTCGAAATCGACTTTCGCGAAAAACCGTTATTCGAACATTGTTCGAAATCGACTTTCGCGGAAAACCATTTTTCGAACATTGTTCGAAATCGACTTTCGCGAAAAACCGTTATTCGAACATTGTTCGAAATCGGCTTTCGCGAAAAACCGTTATTCGAGCATTGCTCGAAATCGACATTCGTGAAAAACCGTTATTCGAACATTGTTTGGAATCGAAGATAGGAAAACGTTGTTCGAACATTGTTCGAAATCGACTTTCGCGAAAAACCATTATTCGAACATTGTTCGAAATCGACTTTCGCGAAAAACCATTACTCGAACATTGTTCGAAATCGACTTTCGCGAAAAACCGTTGTTCGAACATTGTTTGGAATCGAAGATAGGAAAACGTTGTTCGAACATTGTTCGAAATCGACTTTCGCGAAAAACCATTATTCGAACATTGTTCGAAATCGACTTTCGCGAAAAACCATTACTCGAACATTGTTCGAAATCGACTTTCGCGAAAAACCGTTATTCGAACATTGTTCGAAATCGACTTTCGCGAAAAACCGTTATTCGAACATTGTTCGAAATCTACCTTCGCGGAAAACCATTATTTGAACATTGTTCGAAATCGACTTTCGCGAAAAACCATTATTCGAACATTGTTCGAAATCGACTTTCGCGAAAAACCGTTATTCGAACATTGTTCGAAATCGACTTTCGCGGAAAACCATTATTCGAACATTGTTCGAAATCGACTTTCGCGGAAAACCATTATTCGAACATTGTTCGAAATCGACTTTCGCGGAAAACCATTATTCGAACATTGTTCGAAATCGACTTTCACGAAGAATCGTTATTCGGACATTATTCGAAATCGATTTTCGCGGAAAACCATTAGTCGAGCATTGCTCGAAATCGACATTCGTGAAAAACCGTTAGTCGAACATTGTTCGAAATCGACTTTCGCGAAAAACCGTTATTCGAACATTGTTCGAAATCGACTTTCGCGAAGAATCGTTATTCGGACATTATTCGAAATCGATTTTCGCGGAAAACCATTAGTCGAGCATTGCTCGAAATCGACATTCGCGAAAAACCGTTATTCGAACATTGTTCGAAATCGACTTTCGCGGAAAACCATTTTTCGAACATTGTTCGAAATCGACTTTCGCGAAAAACCGTTATTCGAACATTGTTCGAAATCGGCTTTCGCGAAAAACCGTTATTCGAGCATTGCTCGAAATCGACATTCGTGAAAAACCGTTATTCGAACATTGTTTGGAATCGAAGATAGGAAAACGTTGTTCGAACATTGTTCGAAATCGACTTTCGCGAAAAACCATTATTCGAACATTGTTCGAAATCGACTTTCGCGAAAAACCATTACTCGAACATTGTTCGAAATCGACTTTCGCGAAAAACCGTTGTTCGAACATTGTTTGGAATCGAAGATAGGAAAACGTTGTTCGAACATTGTTCGAAATCGACTTTCGCGAAAAACCATTATTCGAACATTGTTCGAAATCGACTTTCGCGAAAAACCATTACTCGAACATTGTTCGAAATCGACTTTCGCGAAAAACCGTTATTCGAACATTGTTCGAAATCGACTTTCGCGAAAAACCGTTATTCGAACATTGTTCGAAATCTACCTTCGCGGAAAACCATTATTTGAACATTGTTCGAAATCGACTTTCGCGAAAAACCATTATTCGAACATTGTTCGAAATCGACTTTCGCGAAAAACCGTTATTCGAACATTGTTCGAAATCGACTTTCGCGGAAAACCATTATTCGAACATTGTTCGAAATCGACTTTCGCGAAAAACCGTTATTCGAACATTGTTCGAAATCGGCTTTCGCGAAAAACCGTTATTCGAGCATTGCTCGAAATCGACATTCGTGAAAAACCGTTATTCGAACATTGTTTGGAATCGAAGATAGGAAAACGTTGTTCGAACATTGTTCGAAATCGACTTTCGCGAAAAACCATTATTCGAACATTGTTCGAAATCGACTTTCGCGAAAAACCATTACTCGAACATTGTTCGAAATCGACTTTCGCGAAAAACCGTTGTTCGAACATTGTTTGGAATCGAAGATAGGAAAACGTTGTTCGAACATTGTTCGAAATCGACTTTCGCGAAAAACCATTATTCGAACATTGTTCGAAATCGACTTTCGCGAAAAACCATTACTCGAACATTGTTCGAAATCGACTTTCGCGAAAAACCGTTATTCGAACATTGTTCGAAATCGACTTTCGCGAAAAACCGTTATTCGAACATTGTTCGAAATCTACCTTCGCGGAAAACCATTATTTGAACATTGTTCGAAATCGACTTTCGCGAAAAACCATTATTCGAACATTGTTCGAAATCGACTTTCGCGAAAAACCGTTATTCGAACATTGTTCGAAATCGACTTTCGCGGAAAACCATTATTCGAACATTGTTCGAAATCGACTTTCGCGAAAAACCGTTATTCGAACATTGTTCGAAATCGACTTTCGCGGAAAACCATTATTCGAACATTGTTCGAAATCGACTTTCGCGGAAAACCATTATTCGAACATTGTTCGAAATCGACTTTCACGAAGAATCGTTATTCGGACATTATTCGAAATCGATTTTCGCGGAAAACCATTAGTCGAACATTGCTCGAAATCGACATTCGTGAAAAACCGTTAGTCGAACATTGTTCGAAATCGGCTTTCGCGAAAAACCGTTATTCGAGCATTGCTCGAAATCGACATTCGTGAAAAACCGTTATTCGAACATTGTTTGGAATCGAAGATAGGAAAACGTTGTTCGAACATTGTTCGAAATCGACTTTCGCGAAAAACCATTATTCGAACATTGTTCGAAATCGACTTTCGCGAAAAACCATTACTCGAACATTGTTCGAAATCGACTTTCGCGAAAAACCGTTGTTCGAACATTGTTTGGAATCGAAGATAGGAAAACGTTGTTCGAACATTGTTCGAAATCGACTTTCGCGAAAAACCATTATTCGAACATTGTTCGAAATCGACTTTCGCGAAAAACCATTACTCGAACATTGTTCGAAATCGACTTTCGCGAAAAACCGTTATTCGAACATTGTTCGAAATCGACTTTCGCGAAAAACCGTTATTCGAACATTGTTCGAAATCTACCTTCGCGGAAAACCATTATTTGAACATTGTTCGAAATCGACTTTCGCGAAAAACCATTATTCGAACATTGTTCGAAATCGACTTTCGCGAAAAACCGTTATTCGAACATTGTTCGAAATCGACTTTCGCGGAAAACCATTATTCGAACATTGTTCGAAATCGACTTTCGCGAAAAACCGTTATTCGAACATTGTTCGAAATCGGCTTTCGCGAAAAACCGTTATTCGAGCATTGCTCGAAATCGACATTCGTGAAAAACCGTTATTCGAACATTGTTTGGAATCGAAGATAGGAAAACGTTGTTCGAACATTGTTCGAAATCGACTTTCGCGAAAAACCGTTATTCGAACATTATTCGAAATCGATTTTCGCGGAAAACCATTAGTCGAGCATTGTTCGAAATCGACTTTCGCGAAAAACCGTTATTCGAACATTGTTCGAAATCTACCTTCGCGGAAAACCATTATTTGAACATTGTTCGAAATCGACTTTCGCGAAAAACCATTATTCGAACATTGTTCGAAATCGACTTTCGCGAAAAACCGTTATTCGAACATTGTTCGAAATCTACCTTCGCGAAAAACCGTTATTCGAACATTGTTCGAAATCGACTTTCGCGAAAAACCGTTATTCGAACATTGTTCAAAATCGACTTTCGCGAAAAACCGTTATTCGAAAATTGTTCGAAATCGACTTTCGCGGAAAACCATTATTCGAACATTGTTCGAAATCGACTTTCGCGGAAAACCATTTTTCGAACATTGTTCGAAATCGACTTTCGCGAAAAACCGTTATTCGAACATTGTTCTAAATCGGCTTTCGCGAAAAACCGTTATTCGAGCATTGCTCGAAATCGACATTCGTGAAAAACCGTTAGTCGAACATTGTTCGAAATCGACTTTCGCAAAAAACCGTTGTTCGAACATTGTTCGAAATCTACCTTCGCGAAAAACCATTATTCGAACATTGTTCGAAATCGACTTTCGCGAAAAACCGTTATTCGAACATTGTTCGAAATCTACCTTCGCGAAAAACCGTTATTCGAACATTGTTCGAAATCGACTTTCGCGAAAAACCGTTATTCGAACATTGTTCAAAATCGACTTTCGCGAAAAACCGTTATTCGAAAATTGTTCGAAATCGACTTTCGCGGAAAACCATTATTCGAACATTGTTCGAAATCGACTTTCGCGAAAAACCGTTATTCGAACATTGTTCGAAATCGACTTTTGCGGAAACCATTATTCGAACATTGTTTGAAATCGACTTTCGGGAAAAACCATTATTCGAACATTGTTCGAAATCGACTTTCGCGAAAAACCATTATTCGAACATTGTTCGAAATCACTTTCGCGAAAAACCATTATTCGAGCATTGTTCGAAATCGACTTTCGCGAAAAACCGTTATTCGAACATTGTTCGAAATCGACTTTCGCGAAAAACCATTAGTCGAGCATTGTTCGAAATCGACTTTCGCGAAAAACCGTTATTCGAACATTGTTC
Organism: Heligmosomoides polygyrus polygyrus; assembly: GCA_947396885.1. Lineage (NCBI taxonomy): Eukaryota > Metazoa > Nematoda > Chromadorea > Rhabditida > Heligmosomidae > Heligmosomoides > Heligmosomoides polygyrus. The sequence goes on along the minus strand of CANDYH010000799.1, from coordinate 66,387 downwards.
GAAATCGACTTTCGCGAAAAACCGTTATTCGAACATTGTTCGAAATCGACTTTCGCGGAAAACCATTATTCGAACATTGTTCGAAATCACTTTCGCGAAAAACCATTATTCGAGCATTGTTCGATATCGAAGATGGCGAAGAAGATTGTTCTAATATTGTTCGTTATCGAATATTGCGGAAAAGTATTGTTCGGATATTGTTCGAAATCGACTTTCGCGAAAAACCGTTATTCGAACATTATTCGAAATCGATTTTCGCGGAAAACCATTAGTCGAGCATTGTTCGAAATCGACTTTCGCGAAAAACCGTTATTCGAACATTGTTCGAAATCTACCTTCGCGGAAAACCATTATTTGAACATTGTTCGAAATCGACTTTTGCGAAAAACCATTATTCGAACATTGTTCGAAATCGACTTTCGCGAAAAACCGTTATTCGAACATTGTTCGAAATCTACCTTCGCGAAAAACCGTTATTCGAACATTGTTCGAAATCGACTTTCGCGAAAAACCGTTATTCGAACATTGTTCAAAATCGACTTTCGCGAAAAACCGTTATTCGAAAATTGTTCGAAATCGACTTTCGCGGAAAACCATTATTCGAACATTGTTCGAAATCGACTTTTGCGGAAACCATTATTCGAACATTGTTTGAAATCGACTTTCGGGAAAAACCATTATTCGAACATTGTTCGAAATCGACTTTCGCGAAAAACCGTTATTCGAACATTGTTCAAAATCGACTTTCGCGAAAAACCGTTATTCGAAAATTGTTCGAAATCACTTTCGCGAAAAACCATTATTCGAGCATTGTTCGAAATCGACTTTCGCGAAAAACCGTTATTCGAACATTGTTCGAAATCGACTTTCGCGAAAAACCGTTATTCGAACATTGTTCGAAATCGACTTTCGCGAAAAACCATTATTCGAACATTGTTCGAAATCACTTTCGCGAAAAACCATTATTCGAGCATTGTTCGATATCGAAGATGGCGAAGAAGATTGTTCTAATATTGTTCGTTATCGAATATTACGGAAAAGTATTGTTCGGATATTGTTCGAAATCGACTTTCGCGAAAAACCGTTATTCGAACATTATTCGAAATCGATTTTCGCGGAAAACCATTAGTCGAGCATTGTTCGAAATCGACTTTCGCGAAAAACCGTTATTCGAACATTGTTCGAAATCGACTTTCGCGAAAAACCGTTATTCGAACATTGTTCGAAATCGACTTTCGCGAAAAACCATTATTCGAACATTGTTCGAAATCACTTTCGCGAAAAACCATTATTCGAGCATTGTTCGATATCGAAGATGGCGAAGAAGATTGTTCTAATATTGTTCGTTATCGAATATTGCGGAAAAGTATTGTTCGGATATTGTTCGAACATTGTTCGAAATCGACTTTCGCGAAAAACCGTTATTCGAACATTATTCGAAATCGATTTTCGCGGAAAACCATTAGTCGAGCATTGTTCGAAATCGACTTTCGCGAAAAACCGTTATTCGAACATTGTTCGAAATCGACTTTCGCGAAAAACCATTATTTGAACATTGTTCGAAATCGAATTTCGCGAAAAACCATTATTCGAACATTGTTCGAAATCGACTTTCGTGAAAAACCATTATTCGAACATTGTTCGAAATCGAATTTCGCGAAAAAACCATTGTTCGAACATTGTTCGAAATCGACTTTCACGAAGAATCGTTATTCGGACATTGTTCGAAATCGACTTTCGTGAAAAACCATTACTCGAACATTGTTCGAAATCGACTTTCGCGAAAAACCGTTATTCGAACATTGTTCGAAATCGACTTTCGCGAAAAACCGTTATTCGAACATTGTTCGAAATCTACCTTCGCGGAAAACCATTATTTGAACATTGTTCGAAATCGACTTTCGCGAAAAACCATTATTCGAACATTGTTCGAAATCGACTTTCGCGAAAAACCGTTATTCGAACATTGTTCGAAATCTACCTTCGCGAAAAACCGTTATTCGAACATTGTTCGAAATCGACTTTCGCGAAAAACCGTTATTCGAACATTGTTCAAAATCGACTTTCGCGAAAAACCGTTATTCGAAAATTGTTCGAAATCGACTTTCGCGGAAAACCATTATTCGAACATTGTTCGAAATCGACTTTCGCGAAAAACCGTTATTCGAACATTGTTCGAAATCGACTTTTGCGGAAACCATTATTCGAACATTGTTTGAAATCGACTTTCGGGAAAAACCATTATTCGAACATTGTTCGAAATCGACTTTCGCGAAAAACCATTATTCGAACATTGTTCGAAATCACTTTCGCGAAAAACCATTATTCGAGCATTGTTCGAAATCGACTTTCGCGAAAAACCGTTATTCGAACATTGTTCGAAATCGACTTTCGCGAAAAACCATTAGTCGAGCATTGTTCGAAATCGACTTTCGCGAAAAACCGTTATTCGAACATTGTTCGAAATCGACTTTCGCGAAAAACCGTTATTCGAACATTGTTCGAAATCGACTTTCGCGGAAAACCATTATTCGAACATTGTTCGAAATCACTTTCGCGAAAAACCATTATTCGAGCATTGTTCGATATCGAAGATGGCGAAGAAGATTGTTCTAATATTGTTCGTTATCGAATATTGCGGAAAAGTATTGTTCGGATATTGTTCGAAATCGACTTTCGCGAAAAACCGTTATTCGAACATTATTCGAAATCGATTTTCGCGGAAAACCATTAGTCGAGCATTGTTCGAAATCGACTTTCGCGAAAAACCGTTATTCAAACATTATTCGAAATCGATTTTCGAGGAAAACCATTTTTCGAACATTGTTCGAAATCGACTTTCGCGAAAAACCATTATTCGAGCATTGTTCGAAATCGACTTTTGCGAAAAACCATTATTTGAACATTGTTCGAAATCGACTTTCGCGAAGAATCGTTATTCGGACATTGTTCGAAATCGACTTTCGCGAAAAACCGTTATTCGAACATTGTTCGAAATCGACTTTCGCGGAAAACCATTTTTCGAACATTGTTCGAAATCGACTTTCGCGAAAAACCGTTATTCGAACATTGTTCTAAATCGGCTTTCGCGAAAAACCGTTATTCGAGCATTGCTCGAAATCGACATTCGTGAAAAACCGTTAGTCGAACATTGTTCGAAATCGACTTTCGCAAAAAACCGTTGTTCGAACATTGTTTGGAATCGAAGATAGGAAAACGTTGTTCGAACATTGTTCGAAATCGACTTTCGCGAAAAACCATTATTCGAGCATTGTTCGATATCGAAGATGGCGAAGAAGATTGTTCTAATATTGTTCGTTATCGAATATTGCGGAAAAGTATTGTTCGGATATTGTTCGAAATCGACTTTCGCGAAAAACCGTTATTCGAACATTATTCGAAATCGATTTTCGCGGAAAACCATTAGTCGAGCATTGTTCGAAATCGACTTTCGCGAAAAACCGTTATTCAAACATTATTCGAAATCGATTTTCGAGGAAAACCATTTTTCGAACATTGTTCGAAATCGACTTTCGCGAAAAACCATTATTCGAGCATTGTTCGAAATCGACTTTTGCGAAAAACCATTATTTGAACATTGTTCGAAATCGACTTTCGCGAAGAATCGTTATTCGGACATTGTTCGAAATCGACTTTCGCGGAAAACCATTTTTCGAACATTGTTCGAAATCGACTTTCGCGAAAAACCGTTATTCGAACATTGTTCTAAATCGGCTTTCGCGAAAAACCGTTATTCGAGCATTGCTCGAAATCGACATTCGTGAAAAACCGTTAGTCGAACATTGTTCGAAATCGACTTTCGCAAAAAACCGTTGTTCGAACATTGTTTGGAATCGAAGATAGGAAAACGTTGTTCGAACATTGTTCGAAATCGACTTTCGCGAAAAACCATTATTCGAGCATTGTTCGATATCGAAGATGGCGAAGAAGATTGTTCTAATATTGTTCGTTATCGAATATTGCGGAAAAGTATTGTTCGGATATTGTTCGAAATCGACTTTCGCGAAAAACCGTTATTCGAACATTATTCGAAATCGATTTTCGCGGAAAACCATTAGTCGAGCATTGTTCGAAATCGACTTTCGCGAAAAACCGTTATTCGAACATTGTTCGAAATCTACCTTCGCGGAAAACCATTATTTGAACATTGTTCGAAATCGACTTTCGCGAAAAACCATTATTCGAACATTGTTCGAAATCGACTTTCGCGAAAAACCGTTATTCGAACATTGTTCGAAATCTACCTTCGCGAAAAACCGTTATTCGAACATTGTTCGAAATCGACTTTCGCGAAAAACCGTTATTCGAACATTGTTCAAAATCGACTTTCGCGAAAAACCGTTATTCGAAAATTGTTCGAAATCGACTTTCGCGGAAAACCATTATTCGAACATTGTTCGAAATCGACTTTTGCGGAAACCATTATTCGAACATTGTTTGAAATCGACTTTCGGGAAAAACCATTATTCGAACATTGTTCGAAATCGACTTTCGCGAAAAACCGTTATTCGAACATTGTTCAAAATCGACTTTCGCGAAAAACCGTTATTCGAAAATTGTTCGAAATCACTTTCGCGAAAAACCATTATTCGAGCATTGTTCGAAATCGACTTTCGCGAAAAACCGTTATTCGAACATTGTTCGAAATCGACTTTCGCGAAAAACCGTTATTCGAACATTGTTCGAAATCGACTTTCGCGAAAAACCATTATTCGAACATTGTTCGAAATCACTTTCGCGAAAAACCATTATTCGAGCATTGTTCGATATCGAAGATGGCGAAGAAGATTGTTCTAATATTGTTCGTTATCGAATATTACGGAAAAGTATTGTTCGGATATTGTTCGAAATCGACTTTCGCGAAAAACCGTTATTCGAACATTATTCGAAATCGATTTTCGCGGAAAACCATTAGTCGAGCATTGTTCGAAATCGACTTTCGCGAAAAACCGTTATTCGAACATTGTTCGAAATCGACTTTCGCGAAAAACCATTATTCGAACATTGTTCGAAATCACTTTCGCGAAAAACCATTATTCGAGCATTGTTCGATATCGAAGATGGCGAAGAAGATTGTTCTAATATTGTTCGTTATCGAATATTGCGGAAAAGTATTGTTCGGATATTGTTCGAAATCGACTTTCGCGAAAAACCGTTATTCGAACATTATTCGAAATCGATTTTCGCGGAAAACCATTAGTCGAGCATTGTTCGAAATCGACTTTCGCGAAAAACCGTTATTCAAACATTATTCGAAATCGATTTTCGAGGAAAACCATTTTTCGAACATTGTTCGAAATCGACTTTCGCGAAAAACCATTATTCGAGCATTGTTCGAAATCGACTTTTGCGAAAAACCATTATTTGAACATTGTTCGAAATCGACTTTCGCGAAGAATCGTTATTCGGACATTGTTCGAAATCGACTTTCGCGAAAAACCGTTATTCGAACATTGTTCGAAATCGACTTTCGCGGAAAACCATTTTTCGAACATTGTTCGAAATCGACTTTCGCGAAAAACCGTTATTCGAACATTGTTCTAAATCGGCTTTCGCGAAAAACCGTTATTCGAGCATTGCTCGAAATCGACATTCGTGAAAAACCGTTAGTCGAACATTGTTCGAAATCGACTTTCGCAAAAAACCGTTGTTCGAACATTGTTTGGAATCGAAGATAGGAAAACGTTGTTCGAACATTGTTCGAAATCGACTTTCGCGAAAAACCATTATTCGAGCATTGTTCGATATCGAAGATGGCGAAGAAGATTGTTCTAATATTGTTCGTTATCGAATATTGCGGAAAAGTATTGTTCGGATATTGTTCGAAATCGACTTTCGCGAAAAACCGTTATTCGAACATTATTCGAAATCGATTTTCGCGGAAAACCATTAGTCGAGCATTGTTCGAAATCGACTTTCGCGAAAAACCGTTATTCGAACATTGTTCGAAATCTACCTTCGCGGAAAACCATTATTTGAACATTGTTCGAAATCGACTTTCGCGAAAAACCATTATTCGAACATTGTTCGAAATCGACTTTCGCGAAAAACCGTTATTCGAACATTGTTCGAAATCTACCTTCGCGAAAAACCGTTATTCGAACATTGTTCGAAATCGACTTTCGCGAAAAACCGTTATTCGAACATTGTTCAAAATCGACTTTCGCGAAAAACCGTTATTCGAAAATTGTTCGAAATCGACTTTCGCGGAAAACCATTATTCGAACATTGTTCGAAATCGACTTTTGCGGAAACCATTATTCGAACATTGTTTGAAATCGACTTTCGGGAAAAACCATTATTCGAACATTGTTCGAAATCGACTTTCGCGAAAAACCGTTATTCGAACATTGTTCAAAATCGACTTTCGCGAAAAACCGTTATTCGAAAATTGTTCGAAATCACTTTCGCGAAAAACCATTATTCGAGCATTGTTCGAAATCGACTTTCGCGAAAAACCGTTATTCGAACATTGTTCGAAATCGACTTTCGCGAAAAACCGTTATTCGAACATTGTTCGAAATCGACTTTCGCGAAAAACCATTATTCGAACATTGTTCGAAATCACTTTCGCGAAAAACCATTATTCGAGCATTGTTCGATATCGAAGATGGCGAAGAAGATTGTTCTAATATTGTTCGTTATCGAATATTACGGAAAAGTATTGTTCGGATATTGTTCGAAATCGACTTTCGCGAAAAACCGTTATTCGAACATTATTCGAAATCGATTTTCGCGGAAAACCATTAGTCGAGCATTGTTCGAAATCGACTTTCGCGAAAAACCGTTATTCGAACATTGTTCGAAATCGACTTTCGCGAAAAACCGTTATTCGAACATTGTTCGAAATCGACTTTCGCGAAAAACCATTATTCGAACATTGTTCGAAATCACTTTCGCGAAAAACCATTATTCGAGCATTGTTCGATATCGAAGATGGCGAAGAAGATTGTTCTAATATTGTTCGTTATCGAATATTGCGGAAAAGTATTGTTCGGATATTGTTCGAAATCGACTTTCGCGAAAAACCGTTATTCGAACATTATTCGAAATCGATTTTCGAGGAAAACCATTTTTCGAACATTGTTCGAAATCGACTTTCGCGAAAAACCATTATTCGAACATTGTTCGAAATCTACCTTCGCGAAAAACCGTTATTCGAACATTGTTCGAAATCGACTTTCGCGAAAAACCGTTATTCGAACATTGTTCAAAATCGACTTTCGCGAAAAACCGTTATTCGAAAATTGTTCGAAATCGACTTTCGCGGAAAACCATTATTCGAACATTGTTCGAAATCGACTTTCGCGAAAAACCGTTATTCGAACATTGTTCGAAATCGACTTTTGCGGAAACCATTATTCGAACATTGTTTGAAATCGACTTTCGGGAAAAACCATTATTCGAACATTGTTCGAAATCGACTTTCGCGAAAAACCATTATTCGAACATTGTTCGAAATCACTTTCGCGAAAAACCATTATTCGAGCATTGTTCGAAATCGACTTTCGCGAAAAACCGTTATTCGAACATTGTTCGAAATCGACTTTCGCGAAAAACCATTAGTCGAGCATTGTTCGAAATCGACTTTCGCGAAAAACCGTTATTCGAACATTGTTCGAAATCGACTTTCGCGAAAAACCGTTATTCGAACATTGTTCGAAATCGACTTTCGCGGAAAACCATTATTCGAACATTGTTCGAAATCACTTTCGCGAAAAACCATTATTCGAGCATTGTTCGATATCGAAGATGGCGAAGAAGATTGTTCTAATATTGTTCGTTATCGAATATTGCGGAAAAGTATTGTTCGGATATTGTTCGAAATCGACTTTCGCGAAAAACCGTTATTCGAACATTATTCGAAATCGATTTTCGCGGAAAACCATTAGTCGAGCATTGTTCGAAATCGACTTTCGCGAAAAACCGTTATTCGAACATTGTTCGAAATCGACTTTCGCGAAAAACCATTATTCGAACATTGTTCGAAATCACTTTCGCGAAAAACCATTATTCGAGCATTGTTCGATATCGAAGATGGCGAAGAAGATTGTTCTAATATTGTTCGTTATCGAATATTGCGGAAAAGTATTGTTCGGATATTGTTCGAAATCGACTTTCGCGAAAAACCGTTATTCGAACATTATTCGAAATCGATTTTCGCGGAAAACCATTAGTCGAGCATTGTTCGAAATCGACTTTCGCGAAAAACCGTTATTCAAACATTATTCGAAATCGATTTTCGAGGAAAACCATTTTTCGAACATTGTTCGAAATCGACTTTCGCGAAAAACCATTATTCGAGCATTGTTCGAAATCGACTTTTGCGAAAAACCATTATTTGAACATTGTTCGAAATCGACTTTCGCGAAGAATCGTTATTCGGACATTGTTCGAAATCGACTTTCGCGAAAAACCGTTATTCGAACATTGTTCGAAATCGACTTTCGCGGAAAACCATTTTTCGAACATTGTTCGAAATCGACTTTCGCGAAAAACCGTTATTCGAACATTGTTCGAAATCGGCTTTCGCGAAAAACCGTTATTCGAGCATTGCTCGAAATCGACATTCGTGAAAAACTGTTAGTCGAACATTGTTCGAAATCGACTTTCGCAAAAAACCGTTGTTCGAACATTGTTTGGAATCGAAGATAGGAAAACGTTGTTCGAACATTGTTCGAAATCGACTTTCGCGAAAAACCATTATTCGAGCATTGTTCGATATCGAAGATGGCGAAGAAGATTGTTCTAATATTGTTCGTTATCGAATATTGCGGAAAAGTATTGTTCGGATATTGTTCGAAATCGACTTTCGCGAAAAACCGTTATTCGAACATTATTCGAAATCGATTTTCGCGGAAAACCATTAGTCGAGCATTGTTCGAAATCGACTTTCGCGAAAAACCGTTATTCGAACATTGTTCGAAATCTACCTTCGCGGAAAACCATTATTTGAACATTGTTCGAAATCGACTTTCGCGAAAAACCATTATTCGAACATTGTTCGAAATCGACTTTCGCGAAAAACCGTTATTCGAACATTGTTCGAAATCTACCTTCGCGAAAAACCGTTATTCGAACATTGTTCGAAATCGACTTTCGCGAAAAACCGTTATTCGAACATTGTTCAAAATCGACTTTCGCGAAAAACCGTTATTCGAAAATTGTTCGAAATCGACTTTCGCGGAAAACCATTATTCGAACATTGTTCGAAATCGACTTTTGCGGAAACCATTATTCGAACATTGTTTGAAATCGACTTTCGGGAAAAACCATTATTCGAACATTGTTCGAAATCGACTTTCGCGAAAAACCGTTATTCGAACATTGTTCAAAATCGACTTTCGCGAAAAACCGTTATTCGAAAATTGTTCGAAATCACTTTCGCGAAAAACCATTATTCGAGCATTGTTCGAAATCGACTTTCGCGAAAAACCGTTATTCGAACATTGTTCGAAATCGACTTTCGCGAAAAACCGTTATTCGAACATTGTTCGAAATCGACTTTCGCGAAAAACCATTATTCGAACATTGTTCGAAATCACTTTCGCGAAAAACCATTATTCGAGCATTGTTCTATATCGAAGATGGCGAAGAAGATTGTTCTAATATTGTTCGTTATCGAATATTACGGAAAAGTATTGTTCGGATATTGTTCGAAATCGACTTTCGCGAAAAACCGTTATTCGAACATTATTCGAAATCGATTTTCGCGGAAAACCATTAGTCGAGCATTGTTCGAAATCGACTTTCGCGAAAAACCGTTATTCGAACATTGTTCGAAATCGACTTTCGCGAAAAACCATTATTCGAACATTGTTCGAAATCACTTTCGCGAAAAACCATTATTCGAGCATTGTTCGATATCGAAGATGGCGAAGAAGATTGTTCTAATATTGTTCGTTATCGAATATTGCGGAAAAGTATTGTTCGGATATTGTTCGAAATCGACTTTCGCGAAAAACCGTTATTCGAACATTATTCGAAATCGATTTTCGAGGAAAACCATTTTTCGAACATTGTTCGAAATCGACTTTCGCGAAAAACCGTTATTCGAACATTGTTCGAAATCTACCTTCGCGAAAAACCGTTATTCGAACATTGTTCGAAATCGACTTTCGCGAAAAACCGTTATTCGAACATTGTTCAAAATCGACTTTCGCGAAAAACCGTTATTCGAAAATTGTTCGAAATCGACTTTCGCGGAAAACCATTATTCGAACATTGTTCGAAATCGACTTTTGCGGAAACCATTATTCGAACATTGTTCGAAATCGACTTTCGCGAAAAACCGTTATTCGAACGTTGTTCAAAATCGACTTTCGCGAAAAACCGTTATTCGAAAATTGTTCGAAATCACTTTCGCGAAAAACCATTATTCGAGCATTGTTCGAAATCGACTTTCGCGAAAAACCGTTATTCGAACATTGTTCGAAATCGACTTTCGCGAAAAACCGTTATTCGAACATTGTTCGAAATCGACTTTCGCGAAAAACCATTATTCGAACATTGTTCGAAATCACTTTCGCGAAAAACCATTATTCGAGCATTGTTCGATATCGAAGATGGCGAAGAAGATTGTTCTAATATTGTTCGTTATCGAATATTACGGAAAAGTATTGTTCGGATATTGTTCGAAATCGACTTTCGCGAAAAACCGTTATTCGAACATTATTCGAAATCGATTTTCGCGGAAAACCATTAGTCGAGCATTGTTCGAAATCGACTTTCGCGAAAAACCGTTATTCGAACATTGTTCGAAATCGACTTTCGCGAAAAACCGTTATTCGAACATTGTTCGAAATCGACTTTCGCGAAAAACCATTATTCGAACATTGTTCGAAATCACTTTCGCGAAAAACCATTATTCGAGCATTGTTCGATATCGAAGATGGCGAAGAAGATTGTTCTAATATTGTTCGTTATCGAATATTGCGGAAAAGTATTGTTCGGATATTGTTCGAAATCGACTTTCGCGAAAAACCGTTATTCGAACATTATTCGAAATCGATTTTCGAGGAAAACCATTTTTCGAACATTGTTCGAAATCGACTTTCGCGAAAAACCATTATTCGAGCATTGTTCGAAATCGACTTTTGCGAAAAACCATTATTTGAACATTGTTCGAAATCGACTTTCGCGAAGAATCGTTATTCGGACATTGTTCGAAATCGACTTTCGCGAAAAACCGTTATTCGAACATTGTTCGAAATCGACTTTCGCGAAAAACCGTTATTCGAACATTGTTCGAAATCGACTTTCGCGGAAAACCATTATTCGAACATTGTTCGAAATCACTTTCGCGAAAAACCATTATTCGAGCATTGTTCGATATCGAAGATGGCGAAGATGATTGTTCTAATATTGTTCGTTATCGAATATTGCGGAAAAGTATTGTTCGGATATTGTTCGAAATCGACTTTCGCGAAAAACCGTTATTCGAACATTATTCGAAATCGATTTTCGCGGAAAACCATTAGTCGAGCATTGTTCGAAATCGACTTTCGCGAAAAACCGTTATTCAAACATTATTCGAAATCGATTTTCGAGGAAAACCATTTTTCGAACATTGTTCGAAATCGACTTTCGCGAAAAACCATTATTCGAGCATTGTTCGAAATCGACTTTTGCGAAAAACCATTATTTGAACATTGTTCGAAATCGACTTTCGCGAAGAATCGTTATTCGGACATTGTTCGAAATCGACTTTCGCGAAAAACCGTTATTCGAACATTGTTCGAAATCGACTTTCGCGGAAAACCATTTTTCGAACATTGTTCGAAATCGACTTTCGCGAAAAACCGTTATTCGAACATTGTTCGAAATCGGCTTTCGCGAAAAACCGTTATTCGAGCATTGCTCGAAATCGACATTCGTGAAAAACCGTTAGTCGAACATTGTTCGAAATCGACTTTCGCAAAAAACCGTTGTTCGAACATTGTTTGGAATCGAAGATAGGAAAACGTTGTTCGAACATTGTTCGAAATCGACTTTCGCGAAAAACCATTATTCGAGCATTGTTCGATATCGAAGATGGCGAAGAAGATTGTTCTAATATTGTTCGTTATCGAATATTGCGGAAAAGTATTGTTCGGATATTGTTCGAAATCGACTTTCGCGAAAAACCGTTATTCGAACATTATTCGAAATCGATTTTCGCGAAAAACCGTTATTCGAACATTGTTCGAAATCTACCTTCGCGGAAAACCATTATTTGAACATTGTTCGAAATCGACTTTCGCGAAAAACCATTATTCGAACATTGTTCGAAATCGACTTTCGCGAAAAACCGTTATTCGAACATTGTTCGAAATCTACCTTCGCGAAAAACCGTTATTCGAACATTGTTCGAAATCGACTTTCGCGAAAAACCGTTATTCGAACATTGTTCGAAATCGACTTTCGCGGAAAACCATTATTCGAACATTGTTCGAAATCGACTTTTGCGGAAACCATTATTCGAACATTGTTTGAAATCGACTTTCGGGAAAAACCATTATTCGAACATTGTTCGAAATCGACTTTCGCGAAAAACCGTTATTCGAACATTGTTCAAAATCGACTTTCGCGAAAAACCGTTATTCGAAAATTGTTCGAAATCACTTTCGCGAAAAACCATTATTCGAGCATTGTTCGAAATCGACTTTCGCGAAAAACCGTTATTCGAACATTGTTCGAAATCGACTTTCGCGAAAAACCGTTATTCGAACATTGTTCGAAATCGACTTTCGCGAAAAACCATTATTCGAACATTGTTCGAAATCACTTTCGCGAAAAACCATTATTCGAGCATTGTTCGATATCGAAGATGGCGAAGAAGATTGTTCTAATATTGTTCGTTATCGAATATTACGGAAAAGTATTGTTCGGATATTGTTCGAAATCGACTTTCGCGAAAAACCGTTATTCGAACATTATTCGAAATCGATTTTCGCGGAAAACCATTAGTCGAGCATTGTTCGAAATCGACTTTCGCGAAAAACCGTTATTCGAACATTGTTCGAAATCGACTTTCGCGAAAAACCGTTATTCGAACATTGTTCGAAATCGACTTTCGCGAAAAACCATTATTCGAACATTGTTCGAAATCACTTTCGCGAAAAACCATTATTCGAGCATTGTTCGATATCGAAGATGGCGAAGAAGATTGTTCTAATATTGTTCGTTATCGAATATTGCGGAAAAGTATTGTTCGGATATTGTTCGAAATCGACTTTCGCGAAAAACCGTTATTCGAACATTATTCGAAATCGATTTTCGAGGAAAACCATTTTTCGAACATTGTTCGAAATCGACTTTCGCGAAAAACCATTATTCGAGCATTGTTCGAAATCGACTTTTGCGAAAAACCATTATTTGAACATTGTTCGAAATCGACTTTCGCGAAGAATCGTTATTCGGACATTGTTCGAAATCGACTTTCGCGAAAAACCGTTATTCGAACATTGTTCGAAATCGACTTTCGCGGAAAACCATTTTTCGAACATTGTTCGAAATCGACTTTCGCGAAAAACCGTTATTCGAACATTGTTCGAAATCGGCTTTCGCGAAAAACCGTTATTCGAGCATTCCTCGAAATCGACATTCGTGAAAAACCGTTAGTCGAACATTGTTCGAAATCGACTTTCGCGAAAAACCGTTGTTCGAACATTGTTTGGAATCGAAGATAGGAAAACGTTGTTCGAACATTGTTCGAAATCGACTTTCGCGAAAAACCATTATTCGAGCATTGTTCGATATCGAAGATGGCGAAGAAGATTGTTCTAATATTGTTCGTTATCGAATATTGCGGAAAAGTATTGTTCGGATATTGTTCGAAATCGACTTTCGCGAAAAACCGTTATTCGAACATTATTCGAAATCGATTTTCGCGGAAAACCATTAGTCGAGCATTGTTCGAAATCGACTTTCGCGAAAAACCGTTATTCGAACATTGTTCGAAATCTACCTTCGCGGAAAACCATTATTTGAACATTGTTCGAAATCGACTTTCGCGAAAAACCATTATTCGAACATTGTTCGAAATCGACTTTCGCGAAAAACCGTTATTCGAACATTGTTCGAAATCTACCTTCGCGAAAAACCGTTATTCGAACATTGTTCGAAATCGACTTTCGCGAAAAACCGTTATTCGAACATTGTTCAAAATCGACTTTCGCGAAAAACCGTTATTCGAAAATTGTTCGAAATCGACTTTCGCGGAAAACCATTATTCGAACATTGTTCGAAATCGACTTTCGCGAAAAACCGTTATTCGAACATTGTTCGAAATCGACTTTTGCGGAAACCATTATTCGAACATTGTTTGAAATCGACTTTCGGGAAAAACCATTATTCGAACATTGTTCGAAATCGACTTTCGCGAAAAACCATTATTCGAACATTGTTCGAAATCACTTTCGCGAAAAACCATTATTCGAGCATTGTTCGATATCGAAGATGGCGAAGAAGATTGTTCTAATATTGTTCGTTATCGAATATTGCGGAAAAGTATTGTTCGGATATTGTTCGAAATCGACTTTCGCGAAAAACCGTTATTCGAACATTATTCGAAATCGATTTTCGCGGAAAACCATTAGTCGAGCATTGTTCGAAATCGACTTTCGCGAAAAACCGTTATTCGAACATTGTTCGAAATCGACTTTCGCGAAAAACCGTTATTCGAACATTGTTCGAAATCGACTTTCGCGAAAAACCATTATTCGAACATTGTTCGAAATCACTTTCGCGAAAAACCATTATTCGAGCATTGTTCGATATCGAAGATGGCGAAGAAGATTGTTCTAATATTGTTCGTTATCGAATATTGCGGAAAAGTATTGTTCGGATATTGTTCGAAATCGACTTTCGCGAAAAACCGTTATTCGAACATTATTCGAAATCGATTTTCGCGGAAAACCATTAGTCGAGCATTGTTCGAAATCGACTTTCGCGAAAAACCGTTATTCAAACATTATTCGAAATCGATTTTCGAGGAAAACCATTTTTCGAACATTGTTCGAAATCGACTTTCGCGAAAAACCATTATTCGAGCATTGTTCGAAATCGACTTTTGCGAAAAACCATTATTTGAACATTGTTCGAAATCGACTTTCGCGAAGAATCGTTATTCGGACATTGTTCGAAATCGACTTTCGCGAAAAACCGTTATTCGGACATTGTTCGAAATCGACTTTCGCGGAAAACCATTTTTCGAACATTGTTCGAAATCGACTTTCGCGAAAAACCGTTAGTCGAACATTGTTCGAAATCGACTTTCGCGAAAAACCGTTGTTCGAACATTGTTTGGAATCGAAGATAGGAAAACGTTGTTCGAACATTGTTCGAAATCGACTTTCGCGAAAAACCATTATTCGAGCATTGTTCGATATCGAAGATGGCGAAGAAGATTGTTCTAATATTGTT
Organism: Heligmosomoides polygyrus polygyrus; assembly: GCA_947396885.1. Taxonomy (NCBI): domain Eukaryota; kingdom Metazoa; phylum Nematoda; class Chromadorea; order Rhabditida; family Heligmosomidae; genus Heligmosomoides; species Heligmosomoides polygyrus. The sequence continues at coordinate 50,961 of CANDYH010000799.1, read as the reverse complement.
CGTTATCGAATATTGCGGAAAAGTATTGTTCGGATATTGTTCGAAATCGACTTTCGCGAAAAACCGTTATTCGAACATTATTCGAAATCGATTTTCGCGGAAAACCATTAGTCGAGCATTGTTCGAAATCGATTTTCGCGGAAAACCATTATTCGAGCATTGTTCGAAATCGACTTTTGCGAAAAACCATTATTTGAACATTGTTCGAAATCGACTTTCGCGAAGAATCGTTATTCGGACATTGTTCGAAATCGACTTTCGCGAAAAACCGTTATTCGAACATTGTTCGAAATCGACTTTCGCGGAAAACCATTTTTCGAACATTGTTCGAAATCGACTTTCGCGAAAAACCGTTATTCGAACATTGTTCGAAATCGGCTTTCGCGAAAAACCGTTATTCGAGCATTGCTCGAAATCGACATTCGTGAAAAACCGTTAGTCGAACATTGTTCGAAATCGACTTTCGCGAAAAACCGTTGTTCGAACATTGTTTGGAATCGAAGATAGGAAAACGTTGTTCGAACATTGTTCGAAATCGACTTTCGCGAAAAACCATTATTCGAACATTGTTCGAAATCGACTTTCGCGAAAAACCATTACTCGAACATTGTTCGAAATCGACTTTCGCGAAAAACCGTTATTCGAACATTGTTCGAAATCGACTTTCGCGAAAAACCGTTATTCGAACATTATTCGAAATCGATTTTCGCGGAAAACCATTAGTCGAGCATTGTTCGAAATCGACTTTCGCGAAAAACCGTTATTCGAACATTGTTCGAAATCTACCTTCGCGGAAAACCATTATTTGAACATTGTTCGAAATCGACTTTCGCGAAAAACCATTATTCGAACATTGTTCGAAATCGACTTTCGCGAAAAACCGTTATTCGAACATTGTTCGAAATCGACTTTCGCGAAAAACCGTTATTCGAACATTGTTCGAAATCTACCTTCGCGGAAAACCATTATTTGAACATTGTTCGAAATCGACTTTCGCGAAAAACCATTATTTGAACATTGTTCGAAATCGACTTTCGCGAAAAACCATTATTCGAACATTGTTCGAAATCGACTTTCGCGAAAAACCGTTATTCGAACATTGTTCGAAATCTACCTTCGCGAAAAACCGTTATTCGAACATTGTTCGAAATCGACTTTCGCGAAAAACCGTTATTCGAACATTGTTCAAAATCGACTTTCGCGAAAAACCGTTATTCGAAAATTGTTCGAAATCGACTTTCGCGGAAAACCATTATTCGAACATTGTTCGAAATCGACTTTTGCGGAAACCATTATTTGAACATTGTTCGAAATCGACTTTCGCGAAAAACCATTATTCGAACATTGTTCGAAATCGACTTTCGCGAAAAACCGTTATTCGAACATTGTTCGAAATCTACCTTCGCGAAAAACCGTTATTCGAACATTGTTCGAAATCGACTTTCGCGAAAAACCATTATTCGAACATTGTTCGAAATCGACTTTCGCGAAAAACCGTTATTCGAACATTGTTCGAAATCGACTTTCGCGAAAAACCGTTATTCGAACATTGTTCGAAATCTACCTTCGCGGAAAACCATTATTTGAACATTGTTCGAAATCGACTTTCGCGAAAAACCATTATTTGAACATTGTTCGAAATCGACTTTCGCGAAAAACCATTATTTGAACATTGTTCGAAATCGACTTTCGCGAAAAACCGTTATTCGAACATTGTTCGAAATCTACCTTCGCGGAAAACCATTATTTGAACATTGTTCGAAATCGACTTTCGCGAAAAACCATTATTCGAACATTGTTCGAAATCGACTTTCGCGAAAAACCGTTATTCGAACATTGTTCGAAATCGACTTTCGCGAAAAACCGTTATTCGAACATTGTTCGAAATCTACCTTCGCGGAAAACCATTATTTGAACATTGTTCGAAATCGACTTTCGCGAAAAACCATTATTTGAACATTGTTCGAAATCGACTTTCGCGAAAAACCATTATTCGAACATTGTTCGAAATCGACTTTCGCGAAAAACCGTTATTCGAACATTGTTCGAAATCTACCTTCGCGAAAAACCGTTATTCGAACATTGTTCGAAATCGACTTTCGCGAAAAACCGTTATTCGAACATTGTTCAAAATCGACTTTCGCGAAAAACCGTTATTCGAAAATTGTTCGAAATCGACTTTCGCGGAAAACCATTATTCGAACATTGTTCGAAATCGACTTTTGCGGAAACCATTATTCGAACATTGTTTGAAATCGACTTTCGGGAAAAACCATTATTCGAACATTGTTCGAAATCGACTTTCGCGAAAAACCGTTATTCGAACATTGTTCAAAATCGACTTTCGCGAAAAACCGTTATTCGAACATTGTTCGAAATCGACTTTCGCGAAAAACCATTATTCGAACATTGTTCGAAATCACTTTCGCGAAAAACCATTATTCGAGCATTGTTCGATATCGAAGATGGCGAAGAAGATTGTTCTAATATTGTTCGTTATCGAATATTACGGAAAAGTATTGTTCGGATATTGTTCGAAATCGACTTTCGCGAAAAACCGTTATTCGAACATTATTCGAAATCGATTTTCGCGGAAAACCATTAGTCGAGCATTGTTCGAAATCGACTTTCGCGAAAAACCGTTATTCGAACATTGTTCGAAATCGACTTTCGCGAAAAACCGTTATTCGAACATTGTTCGAAATCGACTTTCGCGAAAAACCATTATTCGAACATTGTTCGAAATCACTTTCGCGAAAAACCATTATTCGAGCATTGTTCGATATCGAAGATGGCGAAGAAGATTGTTCTAATATTGTTCGTTATCGAATATTGCGGAAAAGTATTGTTCGGATATTGTTCGAAATCGACTTTCGCGAAAAACCGTTATTCGAACATTATTCGAAATCGATTTTCGAGGAAAACCATTTTTCGAACATTGTTCGAAATCGACTTTCGCGAAAAACCATTATTCGAGCATTGTTCGAAATCGACTTTTGCGAAAAACCATTATTTGAACATTGTTCGAAATCGACTTTCGCGAAGAATCGTTATTCGGACATTGTTCGAAATCGACTTTCGCGAAAAACCGTTATTCGAACATTGTTCGAAATCGACTTTCGCGGAAAACCATTTTTCGAACATTGTTCGAAATCGACTTTCGCGAAAAACCGTTATTCGAACATTGTTCGAAATCGGCTTTCGCGAAAAACCGTTATTCGAGCATTCCTCGAAATCGACATTCGTGAAAAACCGTTAGTCGAACATTGTTCGAAATCGACTTTCGCGAAAAACCGTTGTTCGAACATTGTTTGGAATCGAAGATAGGAAAACGTTGTTCGAACATTGTTCGAAATCGACTTTCGCGAAAAACCATTATTCGAGCATTGTTCGATATCGAAGATGGCGAAGAAGATTGTTCTAATATTGTTCGTTATCGAATATTGCGGAAAAGTATTGTTCGGATATTGTTCGAAATCGACTTTCGCGAAAAACCGTTATTCGAACATTATTCGAAATCGATTTTCGCGGAAAACCATTAGTCGAGCATTGTTCGAAATCGACTTTCGCGAAAAACCGTTATTCGAACATTGTTCGAAATCTACCTTCGCGGAAAACCATTATTTGAACATTGTTCGAAATCGACTTTCGCGAAAAACCATTATTCGAACATTGTTCGAAATCGACTTTCGCGAAAAACCGTTATTCGAACATTGTTCGAAATCTACCTTCGCGAAAAACCGTTATTCGAACATTGTTCGAAATCGACTTTCGCGAAAAACCGTTATTCGAACATTGTTCAAAATCGACTTTCGCGAAAAACCGTTATTCGAAAATTGTTCGAAATCGACTTTCGCGGAAAACCATTATTCGAACATTGTTCGAAATCGACTTTCGCGAAAAACCGTTATTCGAACATTGTTCGAAATCGACTTTTGCGGAAACCATTATTCGAACATTGTTTGAAATCGACTTTCGGGAAAAACCATTATTCGAACATTGTTCGAAATCGACTTTCGCGAAAAACCATTATTCGAACATTGTTCGAAATCACTTTCGCGAAAAACCATTATTCGAGCATTGTTCGATATCGAAGATGGCGAAGAAGATTGTTCTAATATTGTTCGTTATCGAATATTGCGGAAAAGTATTGTTCGGATATTGTTCGAAATCGACTTTCGCGAAAAACCGTTATTCGAACATTATTCGAAATCGATTTTCGCGGAAAACCATTAGTCGAGCATTGTTCGAAATCGACTTTCGCGAAAAACCGTTATTCGAACATTGTTCGAAATCGACTTTCGCGAAAAACCGTTATTCGAACATTGTTCGAAATCGACTTTCGCGAAAAACCATTATTCGAACATTGTTCGAAATCACTTTCGCGAAAAACCATTATTCGAGCATTGTTCGATATCGAAGATGGCGAAGAAGATTGTTCTAATATTGTTCGTTATCGAATATTGCGGAAAAGTATTGTTCGGATATTGTTCGAAATCGACTTTCGCGAAAAACCGTTATTCGAACATTATTCGAAATCGATTTTCGCGGAAAACCATTAGTCGAGCATTGTTCGAAATCGACTTTCGCGAAAAACCGTTATTCAAACATTATTCGAAATCGATTTTCGAGGAAAACCATTTTTCGAACATTGTTCGAAATCGACTTTCGCGAAAAACCATTATTCGAGCATTGTTCGAAATCGACTTTTGCGAAAAACCATTATTTGAACATTGTTCGAAATCGACTTTCGCGAAGAATCGTTATTCGGACATTGTTCGAAATCGACTTTCGCGAAAAACCGTTATTCGGACATTGTTCGAAATCGACTTTCGCGGAAAACCATTTTTCGAACATTGTTCGAAATCGACTTTCGCGAAAAACCGTTAGTCGAACATTGTTCGAAATCGACTTTCGCGAAAAACCGTTGTTCGAACATTGTTTGGAATCGAAGATAGGAAAACGTTGTTCGAACATTGTTCGAAATCGACTTTCGCGAAAAACCATTATTCGAGCATTGTTCGATATCGAAGATGGCGAAGAAGATTGTTCTAATATTGTTCGTTATCGAATATTGCGGAAAAGTATTGTTCGGATATTGTTCGAAATCGACTTTCGCGAAAAACCGTTATTCGAACATTATTCGAAATCGATTTTCGCGGAAAACCATTAGTCGAGCATTGTTCGAAATCGATTTTCGCGGAAAACCATTATTCGAGCATTGTTCGAAATCGACTTTTGCGAAAAACCATTATTTGAACATTGTTCGAAATCGACTTTCGCGAAGAATCGTTATTCGGACATTGTTCGAAATCGACTTTCGCGAAAAACCGTTATTCGAACATTGTTCGAAATCGACTTTCGCGGAAAACCATTTTTCGAACATTGTTCGAAATCGACTTTCGCGAAAAACCGTTATTCGAACATTGTTCGAAATCGGCTTTCGCGAAAAACCGTTATTCGAGCATTGCTCGAAATCGACATTCGTGAAAAACCGTTAGTCGAACATTGTTCGAAATCGACTTTCCCGAAAAACCGTTGTTCGAACATTGTTTGGAATCGAAGATAGGAAAACGTTGTTCGAACATTGTTCGAAATCGACTTTCGCGAAAAACCATTATTCGAACATTGTTCGAAATCGACTTTCGCGAAAAACCATTACTCGAACATTGTTCGAAATCGACTTTCGCGAAAAACCGTTATTCGAACATTGTTCGAAATCGACTTTCGCGAAAAACCGTTATTCGAACATTATTCGAAATCGATTTTCGCGGAAAACCATTAGTCGAGCATTGTTGGAAATCGACTTTCGCGAAAAACCGTTATTCGAACATTGTTCGAAATCTACCTTCGCGGAAAACCATTATTTGAACATTGTTCGAAATCGACTTTCGCGAAAAACCATTATTCGAACATTGTTCGAAATCGACTTTCGCGAAAAACCGTTATTCGAACATTGTTCGAAATCTACCTTCGCGAAAAACCGTTATTCGAACATTGTTCGAAATCGACTTTCGCGAAAAACCGTTATTCGAACATTGTTCAAAATCGACTTTCACGAAAAACCGTTATTCGAAAATTGTTCGAAATCGACTTTCGCGGAAAACCATTATTCGAACATTGTTCGAAATCGACTTTCGCGAAAAACCGTTATTCGAACATTGTTCGAAATCGACTTTTGCGGAAACCATTATTCGAACATCGTTTGAAATCGACTTTCGCGAAAAACCATTATTCGAACATTGTTCGAAATCGACTTTCGCGAAAAACCGTTATTCGAACATTGTTCGAAATCTACCTTCGCGAAAAACCGTTATTCGAACATTGTTCGAAATCGACATTCGTGAAAAACCGTTAGTCGAACATTGTTCGAAATCGATTTTCGCGGAAAACCATTATTCGAGCATTGTTCGAAATCGACTTTTGCGAAAAACCATTATTTGAACATTGTTCGAAATCGACTTTCGCGAAGAATCGTTATTCGGACATTGTTCGAAATCGACTTTCGCGAAAAACCGTTATTCGAACATTGTTCGAAATCGACTTTCGCGGAAAACCATTTTTCGAACATTGTTCGAAATCGACTTTCGCGAAAAACCGTTATTCGAACATTGTTCGAAATCGGCTTTCGCGAAAAACCGTTGTTCGAACATTGTTCGAAATCGACTTTCGCGAAAAACCATTATTCGAACATTGTTCGAAATCGACTTTCGCGAAAAACCATTACTCGAACATTGTTCGAAATCGACTTTCGCGAAAAACCGTTATTCGAACATTGTTCGAAATCGACTTTCGCGAAAAACCGTTATTCGAACATTATTCGAAATCGATTTTCGCGGAAAACCATTAGTCGAGCATTGTTCGAAATCGACTTTCGCGAAAAACCGTTATTCGAACATTGTTCGAAATCTACCTTCGCGGAAAACCATTATTTGAACATTGTTCGAAATCGACTTTCGCGAAAAACCATTATTCGAACATTGTTCGAAATCGACTTTCGCGAAAAACCGTTATTCGAACATTGTTCGAAATCTACCTTCGCGAAAAACCGTTATTCGAACATTGTTCGAAATCGACTTTCGCGAAAAACCGTTATTCGAACATTGTTCAAAATCGACTTTCACGAAAAACCGTTATTCGAAAATTGTTCGAAATCGACTTTCGCGGAAAACCATTATTCGAACATTGTTCGAAATCGACTTTCGCGAAAAACCGTTATTCGAACATTGTTCGAAATCGACTTTTGCGGAAACCATTATTCGAACATCGTTTAAATCGACTTTCGGGAAAAACCATTATTCGAACATTGTTCGAAATCGACTTTCGCGAAAAACCATTATTCGAACATTGTTCGAAATCACTTTCGCGAAAAACCATTATTCGAGCATTGTTCGATATCGAAGATGGCGAAGAAGATTGTTCTAATATTGTTCGTTATCGAATATTGCGGAAAAGTATTGTTCGGATATTGTTCGAAATCGACTTTCGCGAAAAACCGTTATTCGAACATTATTCGAAATCGATTTTCGCGGAAAACCATTAGTCGAGCATTGTTCGAAATCGACTTTCGCGAAAAACCGTTATTCGAACATTGTTCGAAATCGACTTTCGCGAAAAACCGTTATTCGAACATTGTTCGAAATCGACTTTCGCGGAAAACCATTTTTCGAACATTGTTCGAAATCGACTTTCGCGAAAAACCGTTATTCGAACATTGTTCGAAATCGGCTTTCGCGAAAAACCGTTATTCGAGCATTGCTCGAAATCGACATTCGTGAAAAACCGTTAGTCGAACATTGTTCGAAATCGACTTTCGCGAAAAACCGTTGTTCGAACATTGTTTGGAATCGAAGATAGGAAAACGTTGTTCGAACATTGTTCGAAATCGACTTTCGCGAAAAACCATTATTCGAGCATTGTTCGAAATCGACTTTCGCGAAAAACCGTTATTCGAACATTGTTCGAAATCGACTTTCGCGAAAAACCATTAGTCGAGCATTGTTCGAAATCGACTTTCGCGAAAAACCGTTATTCGAACATTGTTCGAAATCGACTTTCGCGAAAAACCGTTATTCGAACATTGTTCGAAATCGACTTTCGCGGAAAACCATTATTCGAACATTGTTCGAAATCACTTTCGCGAAAAACCATTATTCGAGCATTGTTCGATATCGAAGATGGCGAAGAAGATTGTTCTAATATTGTTCGTTATCGAATATTGCGGAAAAGTATTGTTCGGATATTGCTCGAAATCGACTTTCGCGAAAAACCGTTATTCGAACATTGTTCGAAATCGACTTTCGCGAAAAACCATTATTCGAACATTGTTCGAAATCACTTTCGCGAAAAACCATTATTCGAGCATTGTTCGATATCGAAGATGGCGAAGAAGATTGTTCTAATATTGTTCGTTATCGAATATTGCGGAAAAGTATTGTTCGGATATTGTTCGAAATCGACTTTCGCGAAAAACCGTTATTCGAACATTATTCGAAATCGATTTTCGCGGAAAACCATTAGTCGAGCATTGTTCGAAATCGACTTTCGCGAAAAACCGTTATTCAAACATTATTCGAAATCGATTTTCGAGGAAAACCATTTTTCGAACATTGTTCGAAATCGACTTTCGCGAAAAACCATTATTCGAGCATTGTTCGAAATCGACTTTTGCGAAAAACCATTATTTGAACATTGTTCGAAATCGACTTTCGCGAAGAATCGTTATTCGGACATTGTTCGAAATCGACTTTCGCGAAAAACCGTTATTCGAACATTGTTCGAAATCGACTTTCGCGGAAAACCATTTTTCGAACATTGTTCGAAATCGACTTTCGCGAAAAACCGTTATTCGAACATTGTTCGAAATCGGCTTTCGCGAAAAACCGTTATTCGAGCATTGATCGAAATCGACATTCGTGAAAAACCGTTAGTCGAACATTGTTCGAAATCGACTTTCGCGAAAAACCGTTGTTCGAACATTGTTTGGAATCGAAGATAGGAAAACGTTGTTCGAACATTGTTCGAAATCGACTTTCGCGAAAAACCATTATTCGAGCATTGTTCGATATCGAAGATGGCGAAGAAGATTGTTCTAATATTGTTCGTTATCGAATATTGCGGAAAAGTATTGTTCGGATATTGTTCGAAATCGACTTTCGCGAAAAACCGTTATTCGAACATTATTCGAAATCGATTTTCGCGGAAAACCATTAGTCGAGCATTGTTCGAAATCGACTTTCGCGAAAAACCGTTATTCGAACATTGTTCGAAATCTACCTTCGCGGAAAACCATTATTTGAACATTGTTCGAAATCGACTTTCGCGAAAAACCATTATTCGAACATTGTTCGAAATCGACTTTCGCGAAAAACCGTTATTCGAACATTGTTCGAAATCTACCTTCGCGAAAAACCGTTATTCGAACATTGTTCGAAATCGACTTTCGCGAAAAACCGTTATTCGAACATTGTTCAAAATCGACTATCGCGAAAAACCGTTATTCGAAAATTGTTCGAAATCGACTTTCGCGGAAAACCATTATTCGAACATTGTTCGAAATCGACTTTCGCGAAAAACCGTTATTCGAACATTGTTCGAAATCGACTTTTGCGGAAACCATTATTCGAGCATTGTTCGATATCGAACATGGCGAAGAAGATTGTTCTAATATTGTTCGTTATCGAATATTGCGGAAAAGTATTGTTCGGATATTGTTCGAAATCGACTTTCGCGAAAAACCGTTATTCGAACATTATTCGAAATCGATTTTCGCGGAAAACCATTAGTCGAGCATTGTTCGAAATCGACTTTCGCGAAAAACCGTTATTCAAACATTATTCGAAATCGATTTTCGAGGAAAACCATTTTTCGAACATTGTTCGAAATCGACTTTCGCGAAAAACCATTATTCGAGCATTGTTCGAAATCGACTTTTGCGAAAAACCATTATTTGAACATTGTTCGAAATCGACTTTCGCGAAGAATCGTTATTCGGACATTGTTCGAAATCGACTTTCGCGAAAAACCGTTATTCGAACATTGTTCGAAATCGACTTCCGCGGAAAACCATTTTTCGAACATTGTTCGAAATCGACTTTCGCGAAAAACCATTATTCGAGCATTGTTCGATATCGAAGATGGCGAAGAAGATTGTTCTAATATTGTTCGTTATCGAATATTGCGGAAAAGTATTGTTCGGATATTGCTCGAAATCGACTTTCGCGAAAAACCGTTATTCGAACATTGTTCGAAATCGACTTTCGCGAAAAACCATTATTCGAACATTGTTCGAAATCACTTTCGCGAAAAACCATTATTCGAGCATTGTTCGATATCGAAGATGGCGAAGAAGATTGTTCTAATATTGTTCGTTATCGAATATTGCGGAAAAGTATTGTTCGGATATTGTTCGAAATCGACTTTCGCGAAAAACCGTTATTCGAACATTATTCGAAATCGATTTTCGCGGAAAACCATTAGTCGAGCATTGTTCGAAATCGACTTTCGCGAAAAACCGTTATTCAAACATTATTCGAAATCGATTTTCGAGGAAAACCATTTTTCGAACATTGTTCGAAATCGACTTTCGCGAAAAACCATTATTCGAGCATTGTTCGAAATCGACTTTTGCGAAAAACCATTATTTGAACATTGTTCGAAATCGACTTTCGCGAAGAATCGTTATTCGGACATTGTTCGAAATCGACTTTCGCGAAAAACCGTTATTCGAACATTGTTCGAAATCGACTTTCGCGGAAAACCATTTTTCGAACATTGTTCGAAATCGACTTTCGCGAAAAACCGTTATTCGAACATTGTTCGAAATCGGCTTTCGCGAAAAACCGTTATTCGAGCATTGATCGAAATCGACATTCGTGAAAAACCGTTAGTCGAACATTGTTCGAAATCGACTTTCGCGAAAAACCGTTGTTCGAACATTGTTTGGAATCGAAGATAGGAAAACGTTGTTCGAACATTGTTCGAAATCGACTTTCGCGAAAAACCATTATTCGAGCATTGTTCGATATCGAAGATGGCGAAGAAGATTGTTCTAATATTGTTCGTTATCGAATATTGCGGAAAAGTATTGTTCGGATATTGTTCGAAATCGACTTTCGCGAAAAACCGTTATTCGAACATTATTCGAAATCGATTTTCGCGGAAAACCATTAGTCGAGCATTGTTCGAAATCGACTTTCGCGAAAAACCGTTATTCGAACATTGTTCGAAATCTACCTTCGCGGAAAACCATTATTTGAACATTGTTCGAAATCGACTTTCGCGAAAAACCATTATTCGAACATTGTTCGAAATCGACTTTCGCGAAAAACCGTTATTCGAACATTGTTCGAAATCTACCTTCGCGAAAAACCGTTATTCGAACATTGTTCGAAATCGACTTTCGCGAAAAACCGTTATTCGAACATTGTTCAAAATCGACTATCGCGAAAAACCGTTATTCGAAAATTGTTCGAAATCGACTTTCGCGGAAAACCATTATTCGAACATTGTTCGAAATCGACTTTCGCGAAAAACCGTTATTCGAACATTGTTCGAAATCGACTTTTGCGGAAACCATTATTCGAGCATTGTTCGATATCGAACATGGCGAAGAAGATTGTTCTAATATTGTTCGTTATCGAATATTGCGGAAAAGTATTGTTCGGATATTGTTCGAAATCGACTTTCGCGAAAAACCGTTATTCGAACATTATTCGAAATCGATTTTCGCGGAAAACCATTAGTCGAGCATTGTTCGATATCGAAGATGGCGAAGAAGATTGTTCTAATATTGTTCGTTATCGAATATTGCGGAAAAGTATTGTTCGGATATTGTTCGAAATCGACTTTCGCGAAAAACCGTTATTCGAACATTATTCGAAATCGATTTTCGCGGAAAACCATTAGTCGAGCATTGTTCGAAATCGACTTTCGCGAAAAACCGTTATTCGAACATTGTTCGAAATCTACCTTCGCGGAAAACCATTATTTGAACATTGTTCGAAATCGACTTTCGCGAAAAACCATTATTCGAACATTGTTCGAAATCGACTTTCGCGAAAAACCGTTATTCGAACATTGTTCGAAATCTACCTTCGCGAAAAACCGTTATTCGAACATTGTTCGAAATCGACTTTCGCGAAAAACCGTTATTCGAACATTGTTCAAAATCGACTATCGCGAAAAACCGTTATTCGAAAATTGTTCGAAATCGACTTTCGCGGAAAACCATTATTCGAACATTGTTCGAAATCTACCTTCGCGGAAAACCATTATTTGAACATTGTTCGAAATCGACTTTCGCGAAAAACCATTATTCGAACATTGTTCGAAATCGACTTTCGCGAAAAACCGTTATTCGAACATTGTTCGAAATCTACCTTCGCGAAAAACCGTTATTCGAACATTGTTCGAAATCGACTTTCGCGAAAAACCGTTATTCGAACATTGTTCAAAATCGACTTTCGCGAAAAACCGTTATTCGAAAATTGTTCGAAATCGACTTTCGCGGAAAACCATTATTCGAACATTGTTCGAAATCGACTTTCGCGAAAAACCGTTATTCGAACATTGTTCGAAATCGACTTTTGCGGAAACCATTATTCGAACATTGTTTGAAATCGACTTTCGGGAAAAACCATTATTCGAACATTGTTCGAAATCGACTTTCGCGAAAAACCATTATTCGAACATTGTTCGAAATCACTTTCGCGAAAAACCATTATTCGAGCATTGTTCGATATCGAAGATGGCGAAGAAGATTGTTCTAATATTGTTCGTTATCGAATATTGCGGAAAAGTATTGTTCGGATATTGTTCGAAATCGACTTTCGCGAAAAACCGTTATTCGAACATTATTCGAAATCGATTTTCGCGGAAAACCATTAGTCGAGCATTGTTCGAAATCGACTTTCGCGAAAAACCGTTATTCGAACATTGTTCGAAATCGACTTTCGCGAAAAACCGTTATTCGAACATTGTTCGAAATCGACTTTCGCGAAAAACCATTATTCGAACATTGTTCGAAATCACTTTCGCGAAAAACCATTATTCGAGCATTGTTCGATATCGAAGATGGCGAAGAAGATTGTTCTAATATTGTTCGTTATCGAATATTGCGGAAAAGTATTGTTCGGATATTGTTCGAAATCGACTTTCGCGAAAAACCGTTATTCGAACATTATTCGAAATCGATTTTCGCGGAAAACCATTAGTCGAGCATTGTTCGAAATCGACTTTCGCGAAAAACCGTTATTCAAACATTATTCGAAATCGATTTTCGAGGAAAACCATTTTTCGAACATTGTTCGAAATCGACTTTCGCGAAAAACCATTATTCGAGCATTGTTCGAAATCGACTTTTGCGAAAAACCATTATTTGAACATTGTTCGAAATCGACTTTCGCGAAGAATCGTTATTCGGACATTGTTCGAAATCGACTTTCGCGAAAAACCGTTATTCGGACATTGTTCGAAATCGACTTTCGCGGAAAACCATTTTTCGAACATTGTTCGAAATCGACTTTCGCGAAAAACCGTTAGTCGAACATTGTTCGAAATCGACTTTCGCGAAAAACCGTTGTTCGAACATTGTTTGGAATCGAAGATAGGAAAACGTTGTTCGAACATTGTTCGAAATCGACTTTCGCGAAAAACCATTATTCGAGCATTGTTCGATATCGAAGATGGCGAAGAAGATTGTTCTAATATTGTTCGTTATCGAATATTGCGGAAAAGTATTGTTCGGATATTGTTCGAAATCGACTTTCGCGAAAAACCGTTATTCGAACATTATTCGAAATCGATTTTCGCGGAAAACCATTAGTCGAGCATTGTTCGAAATCGATTTTCGCGGAAAACCATTATTCGAGCATTGTTCGAAATCGACTTTTGCGAAAAACCATTATTTGAACATTGTTCGAAATCGACTTTCGCGAAGAATCGTTATTCGGACATTGTTCGAAATCGACTTTCGCGAAAAACCGTTATTCGAACATTGTTCGAAATCGACTTTCGCGGAAAACCATTTTTCGAACATTGTTCGAAATCGACTTTCGCGAAAAACCGTTATTCGAACATTGTTCGAAATCGGCTTTCGCGAAAAACCGTTATTCGAGCATTGCTCGAAATCGACATTCGTGAAAAACCGTTAGTCGAACATTGTTCGAAATCGACTTTCCCGAAAAACCGTTGTTCGAACATTGTTTGGAATCGAAGATAGGAAAACGTTGTTCGAACATTGTTCGAAATCGACTTTCGCGAAAAACCATTATTCGAACATTGTTCGAAATCGACTTTCGCGAAAAACCATTACTCGAACATTGTTCGAAATCGACTTTCGCGAAAAACCGTTATTCGAACATTGTTCGAAATCGACTTTCGCGAAAAACCGTTATTCGAACATTATTCGAAATCGATTTTCGCGGAAAACCATTAGTCGAGCATTGTTGGAAATCGACTTTCGCGAAAAACCGTTATTCGAACATTGTTCGAAATCTACCTTCGCGGAAAACCATTATTTGAACATTGTTCGAAATCGACTTTCGCGAAAAACCATTATTCGAACATTGTTCGAAATCGACTTTCGCGAAAAACCGTTATTCGAACATTGTTCGAAATCTACCTTCGCGAAAAACCGTTATTCGAACATTGTTCGAAATCGACTTTCGCGAAAAACCGTTATTCGAACATTGTTCAAAATCGACTTTCACGAAAAACCGTTATTCGAAAATTGTTCGAAATCGACTTTCGCGGAAAACCATTATTCGAACATTGTTCGAAATCGACTTTCGCGAAAAACCGTTATTCGAACATTGTTCGAAATCGACTTTTGCGGAAACCATTATTCGAACATCGTTTGAAATCGACTTTCGCGAAAAACCATTATTCGAACATTGTTCGAAATCGACTTTCGCGAAAAACCGTTATTCGAACATTGTTCGAAATCTACCTTCGCGAAAAACCGTTATTCGAACATTGTTCGAAATCGACATTCGTGAAAAACCGTTAGTCGAACATTGTTCGAAATCGATTTTCGCGGAAAACCATTATTCGAGCATTGTTCGAAATCGACTTTTGCGAAAAACCATTATTTGAACATTGTTCGAAATCGACTTTCGCGAAGAATCGTTATTCGGACATTGTTCGAAATCGACTTTCGCGAAAAACCGTTATTCGAACATTGTTCGAAATCGACTTTCGCGGAAAACCATTTTTCGAACATTGTTCGAAATCGACTTTCGCGAAAAACCGTTATTCGAACATTGTTCGAAATCGGCTTTCGCGAAAAACCGTTGTTCGAACATTGTTCGAAATCGACTTTCGCGAAAAACCATTATTCGAACATTGTTCGAAATCGACTTTCGCGAAAAACCATTACTCGAACATTGTTCGAAATCGACTTTCGCGAAAAACCGTTATTCGAACATTGTTCGAAATCGACTTTCGCGAAAAACCGTTATTCGAACATTATTCGAAATCGATTTTCGCGGAAAACCATTAGTCGAGCATTGTTCGAAATCGACTTTCGCGAAAAACCGTTATTCGAACATTGTTCGAAATCTACCTTCGCGGAAAACCATTATTTGAACATTGTTCGAAATCGACTTTCGCGAAAAACCATTATTCGAACATTGTTCGAAATCGACTTTCGCGAAAAACCGTTATTCGAACATTGTTCGAAATCTACCTTCGCGAAAAACCGTTATTCGAACATTGTTCGAAATCGACTTTCGCGAAAAACCGTTATTCGAACATTGTTCAAAATCGACTTTCACGAAAAACCGTTATTCGAAAATTGTTCGAAATCGACTTTCGCGGAAAACCATTATTCGAACATTGTTCGAAATCGACTTTCGCGAAAAACCGTTATTCGAACATTGTTCGAAATCGACTTTTGCGGAAACCATTATTCGAACATCGTTTAAATCGACTTTCGGGAAAAACCATTATTCGAACATTGTTCGAAATCGACTTTCGCGAAAAACCATTATTCGAACATTGTTCGAAATCACTTTCGCGAAAAACCATTATTCGAGCATTGTTCGATATCGAAGATGGCGAAGAAGATTGTTCTAATATTGTTCGTTATCGAATATTGCGGAAAAGTATTGTTCGGATATTGTTCGAAATCGACTTTCGCGAAAAACCGTTATTCGAACATTATTCGAAATCGATTTTCGCGGAAAACCATTAGTCGAGCATTGTTCGAAATCGACTTTCGCGAAAAACCGTTATTCGAACATTGTTCGAAATCGACTTTCGCGAAAAACCGTTATTCGAACATTGTTCGAAATCGACTTTCGCGGAAAACCATTTTTCGAACATTGTTCGAAATCGACTTTCGCGAAAAACCGTTATTCGAACATTGTTCGAAATCGGCTTTCGCGAAAAACCGTTATTCGAGCATTGCTCGAAATCGACATTCGTGAAAAACCGTTAGTCGAACATTGTTCGAAATCGACTTTCGCGAAAAACCGTTGTTCGAACATTGTTTGGAATCGAAGATAGGAAAACGTTGTTCGAACATTGTTCGAAATCGACTTTCGCGAAAAACCATTATTCGAGCATTGTTCGAAATCGACTTTCGCGAAAAACCGTTATTCGAACATTGTTCGAAATCGACTTTCGCGAAAAACCATTAGTCGAGCATTGTTCGAAATCGACTTTCGCGAAAAACCGTTATTCGAACATTGTTCGAAATCGACTTTCGCGAAAAACCGTTATTCGAACATTGTTCGAAATCGACTTTCGCGGAAAACCATTATTCGAACATTGTTCGAAATCACTTTCGCGAAAAACCATTATTCGAGCATTGTTCGATATCGAAGATGGCGAAGAAGATTGTTCTAATATTGTTCGTTATCGAATATTGCGGAAAAGTATTGTTCGGATATTGCTCGAAATCGACTTTCGCGAAAAACCGTTATTCGAACATTGTTCGAAATCGACTTTCGCGAAAAACCATTATTCGAACATTGTTCGAAATCACTTTCGCGAAAAACCATTATTCGAGCATTGTTCGATATCGAAGATGGCGAAGAAGATTGTTCTAATATTGTTCGTTATCGAATATTGCGGAAAAGTATTGTTCGGATATTGTTCGAAATCGACTTTCGCGAAAAACCGTTATTCGAACATTATTCGAAATCGATTTTCGCGGAAAACCATTAGTCGAGCATTGTTCGAAATCGACTTTCGCGAAAAACCGTTATTCAAACATTATTCGAAATCGATTTTCGAGGAAAACCATTTTTCGAACATTGTTCGAAATCGACTTTCGCGAAAAACCATTATTCGAGCATTGTTCGAAATCGACTTTTGCGAAAAACCATTATTTGAACATTGTTCGAAATCGACTTTCGCGAAGAATCGTTATTCGGACATTGTTCGAAATCGACTTTCGCGAAAAATCGTTATTCGAACATTGTTCGAAATCGACTTTCGCGGAAAACCATTTTTCGAACATTGTTCGAAATCGACTTTCGCGAAAAACCGTTATTCGAACATTGTTCGAAATCGGCTTTCGCGAAAAACCGTTATTCGAGCATTGATCGAAATCGACATTCGTGAAAAACCGTTAGTCGAACATTGTTCGAAATCGACTTTCGCGAAAAACCGTTGTTCGAACATTGTTTGGAATCGAAGATAGGAAAACGTTGTTCGAACATTGTTCGAAATCGACTTTCGCGAAAAACCATTATTCGAGCATTGTTCGATATCGAAGATGGCGAAGAAGATTGTTCTAATATTGTTCGTTATCGAATATTGCGGAAAAGTATTGTTCGGATATTGTTCGAAATCGACTTTCGCGAAAAACCGTTATTCGAACATTATTCGAAATCGATTTTCGCGGAAAACCATTAGTCGAGCATTGTTCGAAATCGACTTTCGCGAAAAACCGTTATTCGAACATTGTTCGAAATCTACCTTCGCGGAAAACCATTATTTGAACATTGTTCGAAATCGACTTTCGCGAAAAACCATTATTCGAACATTGTTCGAAATCGACTTTCGCGAAAAACCGTTATTCGAACATTGTTCGAAATCTACCTTCGCGAAAAACCGTTATTCGAACATTGTTCGAAATCGACTTTCGCGAAAAACCGTTATTCGAACATTGTTCAAAATCGACTATCGCGAAAAACCGTTATTCGAAAATTGTTCGAAATCGACTTTCGCGGAAAACCATTATTCGAACATTGTTCGAAATCGACTTTCGCGAAAAACCGTTATTCGAACATTGTTCGAAATCGACTTTTGCGGAAACCATTATTCGAGCATTGTTCGATATCGAACATGGCGAAGAAGATTGTTCTAATATTGTTCGTTATCGAATATTGCGGAAAAGTATTGTTCGGATATTGTTCGAAATCGACTTTCGCGAAAAACCGTTATTCGAACATTATTCGAAATCGATTTTCGCGGAAAACCATTAGTCGAGCATTGTTCGAAATCGACTTTCGCGAAAAACCGTTATTCAAACATTATTCGAAATCGATTTTCGAGGAAAACCATTTTTCGAACATTGTTCGAAATCGACTTTCGCGAAAAACCATTATTCGAGCATTGTTCGAAATCGACTTTTGCGAAAAACCATTATTTGAACATTGTTCGAAATCGACTTTCGCGAAGAATCGTTATTCGGACATTGTTCGAAATCGACTTTCGCGAAAAACCGTTATTCGAACATTGTTCGAAATCGACTTCCGCGGAAAACCATTTTTCGAACATTGTTCGAAATCGACTTTCGCGAAAAACCATTATTCGAGCATTGTTCGATATCGAAGATGGCGAAGAAGATTGTTCTAATATTGTTCGTTATCGAATATTGCGGAAAAGTATTGTTCGGATATTGCTCGAAATCGACTTTCGCGAAAAACCGTTATTCGAACATTGTTCGAAATCGACTTTCGCGAAAAACCATTATTCGAACATTGTTCGAAATCACTTTCGCGAAAAACCATTATTCGAGCATTGTTCGATATCGAAGATGGCGAAGAAGATTGTTCTAATATTGTTCGTTATCGAATATTGCGGAAAAGTATTGTTCGGATATTGTTCGAAATCGACTTTCGCGAAAAACCGTTATTCGAACATTATTCGAAATCGATTTTCGCGGAAAACCATTAGTCGAGCATTGTTCGAAATCGACTTTCGCGAAAAACCGTTATTCAAACATTATTCGAAATCGATTTTCGAGGAAAACCATTTTTCGAACATTGTTCGAAATCGACTTTCGCGAAAAACCATTATTCGAGCATTGTTCGAAATCGACTTTTGCGAAAAACCATTATTTGAACATTGTTCGAAATCGACTTTCGCGAAGAATCGTTATTCGGACATTGTTCGAAATCGACTTTCGCGAAAAACCGTTATTCGAACATTGTTCGAAATCGACTTTCGCGGAAAACCATTTTTCGAACATTGTTCGAAATCGACTTTCGCGAAAAACCGTTATTCGAACATTGTTCGAAATCGGCTTTCGCGAAAAACCGTTATTCGAGCATTGATCGAAATCGACATTCGTGAAAAACCGTTAGTCGAACATTGTTCGAAATCGACTTTCGCGAAAAACCGTTGTTCGAACATTGTTTGGAATCGAAGATAGGAAAACGTTGTTCGAACATTGTTCGAAATCGACTTTCGCGAAAAACCATTATTCGAGCATTGTTCGATATCGAAGATGGCGAAGAAGATTGTTCTAATATTGTTCGTTATCGAATATTGCGGAAAAGTATTGTTCGGATATTGTTCGAAATCGACTTTCGCGAAAAACCGTTATTCGAACATTATTCGAAATCGATTTTCGCGGAAAACCATTAGTCGAGCATTGTTCGAAATCGACTTTCGCGAAAAACCGTTATTCGAACATTGTTCGAAATCTACCTTCGCGGAAAACCATTATTTGAACATTGTTCGAAATCGACTTTCGCGAAAAACCATTATTCGAACATTGTTCGAAATCGACTTTCGCGAAAAACCGTTATTCGAACATTGTTCGAAATCTACCTTCGCGAAAAACCGTTATTCGAACATTGTTCGAAATCGACTTTCGCGAAAAACCGTTATTCGAACATTGTTCAAAATCGACTATCGCGAAAAACCGTTATTCGAAAATTGTTCGAAATCGACTTTCGCGGAAAACCATTATTCGAACATTGTTCGAAATCGACTTTCGCGAAAAACCGTTATTCGAACATTGTTCGAAATCGACTTTTGCGGAAACCATTATTCGAGCATTGTTCGATATCGAACATGGCGAAGAAGATTGTTCTAATATTGTTCGTTATCGAATATTGCGGAAAAGTATTGTTCGGATATTGTTCGAAATCGACTTTCGCGAAAAACCGTTATTCGAACATTATTCGAAATCGATTTTCGCGGAAAACCATTAGTCGAGCATTGTTCGATATCGAAGATGGCGAAGAAGATTGTTCTAATATTGTTCGTTATCGAATATTGCGGAAAAGTATTGTTCGGATATTGTTCGAAATCGACTTTCGCGAAAAACCGTTATTCGAACATTATTCGAAATCGATTTTCGCGGAAAACCATTAGTCGAGCATTGTTCGAAATCGACTTTCGCGAAAAACCGTTATTCGAACATTGTTCGAAATCTACCTTCGCGGAAAACCATTATTTGAACATTGTTCGAAATCGACTTTCGCGAAAAACCATTATTCGAACATTGTTCGAAATCGACTTTCGCGAAAAACCGTTATTCGAACATTGTTCGAAATCTACCTTCGCGAAAAACCGTTATTCGAACATTGTTCGAAATCGACTTTCGCGAAAAACCGTTATTCGAACATTGTTCAAAATCGACTATCGCGAAAAACCGTTATTCGAAAATTGTTCGAAATCGACTTTCGCGGAAAACCATTATTCGAACATTGTTCGAAATCGACTTTCGCGAAAAACCGTTATTCGAACATTGTTCGAAATCGACTTTTGCGGAAACCATTATTCGAGCATTGTTCGATATCGAACATGGCGAAGAAGATTGTTCTAATATTGTTCGTTATCGAATATTGCGGAAAAGTATTGTTCGGATATTGTTCGAAATCGACTTTCGCGAAAAACCGTTATTCGAACATTATTCGAAATCGATTTTCGCGGAAAACCATTAGTCGAGCATTGTTCGAAATCGACTTTCGCGAAAAACCGTTATTCGAACATTGTTCGAAATCGACTTTCGCGAAAAACCGTTATTCGAACATTGTTCGAAATCGACTTTCGCGGAAAACCATTATTCGAACATTGTTCGAAATCGACTTTCGCGAAAAACCATTATTCGAACATTGTTCGAAATCGACTTTCGCGAAAAACCATTATTTGAACATTGTTCGAAATCGACTTTCGCGAAAAACCGTTATTCGAACATTGTTCGAAATCGACTTTTGCGGAAACCATTATTCGAACATTGTTTGAAATCGACTTTCGGGAAAAACCATTATTCGAACATTGTTCGAAACCGACTTTCGCGAAAAACCATTATTCGAGCATTGTTCGATATCGAAGATGGCGAAGAAGATTGTTCTAATATTGTTCGTTATCGAATATTGCGGAAAAGTATTGTTCGGATATTGTTCGAACATTGTTCGAAATCGACTTTCGCGAAAAACCGTTATTCGAACATTATTCGAAATCGATTTTCGCGGAAAACCATTAGTCGAGCATTGTTCGAAATCGACTTTCGCGAAAAACCGTTATTCGAACATTGTTCGAAATCGACTTTCGCGAAAAACCGTTATTCGAACATTGTTCGAAATCGACTTTCGCGAAAAACCGTTATTCGAACATTGTTCGAAATCTACCTTCGCGAAAAACCGTTATTCGAACATTGTTCGAAATCGACTTTCGCGAAAAACCGTTATTCGAACATTGTTCAAAATCGACTATCGCGAAAAACCGTTATTCGAAAATTGTTCGAAATCGACTTTCGCGGAAAACCATTATTCGAACATTGTTCGAAATCGACTTTCGCGAAAAACCGTTATTCGAACATTGTTCGAAATCGACTTTTGCGGAAACCATTATTCGAGCATTGTTCGAAATCGACTTTTGCGAAAAACCATTATTTGAACATTGTTCGAAATCGACTTTCGCGAAGAATCGTTATTCGGACATTGTTCGAAATCGACTTTCGCGAAAAACCGTTATTCGAACATTGTTCGAAATCGACTTCCGCGGAAAACCATTTTTCGAACATTGTTCGAAATCGACTTTCGCGAAAAACCATTATTCGAGCATTGTTCGAAATCGACTTTTGCGAAAAACCATTATTTGAACATTGTTCGAAATCGACTTTCGCGAAGAATCGTTATTCGGACATTGTTCGAAATCGACTTTCGCGAAAAACCGTTATTCGAACATTGTTCGAAATCGACTTCCGCGGAAAACCATTTTTCGAACATTGTTCGAAATCGACTTTCGCGAAAAACCGTTATTCGAACATTGTTCGAAATCGGCTTTCGCGAAAAACCGTTATTCGAGCATTGATCGAAATCGACATTCGTGAAAAACCGTTAGTCGAACATTGTTCGAAATCGACTTTCGCGAAAAACCGTTGTTCGAACATTGTTTGGAATCGAAGATAGGAAAACGTTGTTCGAACATTGTTCGAAATCGACTTTCGCGAAAAACCATTATTCGAGCATTGTTCGATATCGAAGATGGCGAAGAAGATTGTTCTAATATTGTTCGTTATCGAATATTGCGGAAAAGTATTGTTCGGATATTGTTCGAAATCGACTTTCGCGAAAAACCGTTATTCGAACATTATTCGAAATCGATTTTCGCGGAAAACCATTAGTCGAGCATTGTTCGAAATCGACTTTCGCGAAAAACCGTTATTCGAACATTGTTCGAAATCTACCTTCGCGGAAAACCATTATTTGAACATTGTTCGAAATCGACTTTCGCGAAAAACCATTATTCGAACATTGTTCGAAATCGACTTTCGCGAAAAACCGTTATTCGAACATTGTTCGAAATCTACCTTCGCGAAAAACCGTTATTCGAACATTGTTCGAAATCGACTTTCGCGAAAAACCGTTATTCGAACATTGTTCAAAATCGACTTTCGCGAAAAACCGTTATTCGAAAATTGTTCGAAATCGACTTTCGCGGAAAACCATTATTCGAACATTGTTCGAAATCGACTTTCGCGAAAAACCGTTATTCGAACATTGTTCGAAATCGACTTTTGCGGAAACCATTATTCGAACATTGTTTGAAATCGACTTTCGGGAAAAACCATTATTCGAACATTGTTCGAAATCACTTTCGCGAAAAACCATTATTCGATCATTGTTCGATATCGAAGATGGCGAAGAAGATTGTTCTAATATTGTTCGTTATCGAATATTGCGGAAAAGTATTGTTCGGATATTGTTCGAAATCGACTTTCGCGAAAAACCGTTATTCGATCATTATTCGAAATCGATTTTCGCGGAAAACCATTAGTCGAGCATTGTTCGAAATCGACTTTCGCGAAAAACCGTTATTCGAACATTGTTCGAAATCGACTTTCGCGAAAAACCGTTATTCGAACATTGTTCGAAATCGACTTTCGCGGAAAACCATTATTCGAACATTGTTCGAAATCGACTTTCGCGAAAAACCATTATTCGAACATTGTTCGAAATCGACTTTCGCGAAAAACCATTATTTGAACATTGTTCGAAATCGACTTTCGCGAAAAACCGTTATTCGAACATTGTTCGAAATCGACTTTTGCGGAAACCATTATTCGAACATTGTTTGAAATCGACTTTCGGGAAAAACCATTATTCGAACATTGTTCGAAACCGACTTTCGCGAAAAACCATTATTCGAGCATTGTTCGATATCGAAGATGGCGAAGAAGATTGTTCTAATATTGTTCGTTATCGAATATTGCGGAAAAGTATTGTTCGGATATTGTTCGAACATTGTTCGAAATCGACTTTCGCGAAAAACCGTTATTCGAACATTATTCGAAATCGATTTTCGCGGAAAACCATTAGTCGAGCATTGTTCGAAATCGACTTTCGCGAAAAACCGTTATTCGAACATTGTTCGAAATCGACTTTCGCGAAAAACCGTTATTCGAACATTGTTCGAAATCGACTTTCGCGAAAAACCATTATTTGAACATTGTTCGAAATCGAATTTCGCGAAAAACCATTATTCGAACATTGTTCGAAATCGACTTTCGTGAAAAACCATTATTCGAACATTGTTCGAAATCGAATTTCGCGAAAAAACCATTGTTCGAACATTGTTCGAAATCGACTTTCACGAAGAATCGTTATTCGGACATTGTTCGAAATCGACTTTCGCGGAAAACCATTATTCGAACATTGTTCGAAATCGACTTTCGCGAAAAACCATTATTCGAACATTGTTCGAAATCGACTTTCGCGAAAAACCATTATTTGAACATTGTTCGAAATCGACTTTCGCGAAGAATCGTTATTCGGACATTGTTCGAAATCGACTTTCGCGAAAAACCGTTATTCGAACATTGTTCGAAATCGACTTTCGCGGAAAACCATTTTTCGAACATTGTTCGAAATCGACTTTCGCGAAAAACCGTTATTCGAACATTGTTCGAAATCGGCTTTCGCGAAAAACCGTTATTCGAGCATTGATCGAAATCGACATTCGTGAAAAACCGTTAGTCGAACATTGTTCGAAATCGACTTTCGCGAAAAACCGTTGTTCGAACATTGTTTGGAATCGAAGATAGGAAAACGTTGTTCGAACATTGTTCGAAATCGACTTTCGCGAAAAACCATTATTCGAGCATTGTTCGATATCGAAGATGGCGAAGAAGATTGTTCTAATATTGTTCGTTATCGAATATTGCGGAAAAGTATTGTTCGGATATTGTTCGAAATCGACTTTCGCGAAAAACCGTTATTCGAACATTATTCGAAATCGATTTTCGCGGAAAACCATTAGTCGAGCATTGTTCGAAATCGACTTTCGCGAAAAACCGTTATTCGAACATTGTTCGAAATCTACCTTCGCGGAAAACCATTATTTGAACATTGTTCGAAATCGACTTTCGCGAAAAACCATTATTCGAACATTGTTCGAAATCGACTTTCGCGAAAAACCGTTATTCGAACATTGTTCGAAATCTACCTTCGCGAAAAACCGTTATTCGAACATTGTTCGAAATCGACTTTCGCGAAAAACCGTTATTCGAACATTGTTCAAAATCGACTTTCGCGAAAAACCGTTATTCGAAAATTGTTCGAAATCGACTTTCGCGGAAAACCATTATTCGAACATTGTTCGAAATCGACTTTCGCGAAAAACCGTTATTCGAACATTGTTCGAAATCGACTTTTGCGGAAACCATTATTCGAACATTGTTTGAAATCGACTTTCGGGAAAAACCATTATTCGAACATTGTTCGAAATCGACTTTCGCGAAAAACCATTATTCGAACATTGTTCGAAATCACTTTCGCGAAAAACCATTATTCGAGCATTGTTCGATATCGAAGATGGCGAAGAAGATTGTTCTAATATTGTTCGTTATCGAATATTGCGGAAAAGTATTGTTCGGATATTGTTCGAAATCGACTTTCGCGAAAAACCGTTATTCGAACATTATTCGAAATCGATTTTCGCGGAAAACCATTAGTCGAGCATTGTTCGAAATCGACTTTCGCGAAAAACCGTTATTCAAACATTATTCGAAATCGATTTTCGAGGAAAACCATTTTTCGAACATTGTTCGAAATCGACTTTCGCGAAAAACCATTATTCGAACATTGTTCGAAATCGACTTTTGCGAAAAACCATTATTTGAACATTGTTCGAAATCGACTTTCGCGAAAAGCCGTTATTCGAATATTGTTCGAAATCGACTTTTGCGGAAACCATTATTCGAACATTGTTTGAAATCGACTTTCGGGAAAAACCATTATTCGAACATTGTTCGAAATCGACTTTTGCGAAAAACCATTATTTGAACATTGTTCGAAATCGACTTTCGCGAAGAATCGTTATTCGGACATTGTTCGAAATCGACTTTCGCGAAAAACCGTTATTCGAACATTGTTCGAAATCGACTTTCGCGGAAAACCATTTTTCGAACATTGTTCGAAATCGACTTTCGCGAAAAACCGTTATTCGAACATTGTTCGAAATCGGCTTTCGCGAAAAACCGTTATTCGAGCATTGATCGAAATCGACATTCGTGAAAAACCGTTAGTCGAACATTGTTCGAAATCGACTTTCGCGAAAAACCGTTGTTCGAACATTGTTTGGAATCGAAGATAGGAAAACGTTGTTCGAACATTGTTCGAAATCGACTTTCGCGAAAAACCATTATTCGAGCATTGTTCGATATCGAAGATGGCGAAGAAGATTGTTCTAATATTGTTCGTTATCGAATATTGCGGAAAAGTATTGTTCGGATATTGTTCGAAATCGACTTTCGCGAAAAACCGTTATTCGAACATTATTCGAAATCGATTTTCGCGGAAAACCATTAGTCGAGCATTGTTCGAAATCGACTTTCGCGAAAAACCGTTATTCGAACATTGTTCGAAATCTACCTTCGCGGAAAACCATTATTTGAACATTGTTCGAAATCGACTTTCGCGAAAAACCATTATTCGAACATTGTTCGAAATCGACTTTCGCGAAAAACCGTTATTCGAACATTGTTCGAAATCTACCTTCGCGAAAAACCGTTATTCGAACATTGTTCGAAATCGACTTTCGCGAAAAACCGTTATTCGAACATTGTTCAAAATCGACTATCGCGAAAAACCGTTATTCGAAAATTGTTCGAAATCGACTTTCGCGGAAAACCATTATTCGAACATTGTTCGAAATCGACTTTCGCGAAAAACCGTTATTCGAACATTGTTCGAAATCGACTTTCGCGAAAAACCGTTATTCGAACATTGTTCAAAATCGACTTTCGCGAAAAACCGTTATTCGAAAATTGTTCGAAATCGACTTTCGCGGAAAACCATTATTCGAACATTGTTCGAAATCGACTTTCGCGAAAAACCGTTATTCGAACATTGTTCGAAATCGACTTTTGCGGAAACCATTATTCGAACATTGTTTGAAATCGACTTTCGGGAAAAACCATTATTCGAACATTGTTCGAAATCGACTTTCGCGAAAAACCGTTATTCGAACATTGTTCGAAATCGACTTTCGCGAAAAACCGTTATTCGAACATTGTTCAAAATCGACTTTCGCGAAAAACCGTTATTCGAAAATTGTTCGAAATCGACTTTCGCGGAAAACCATTATTCGAACATTGTTCGAAATCGACTTTTGCGGAAACCATTATTCGAACATTGTTCGAAATCGACTTTCGCGAAGAATCGTTATTCGGACATTGTTCGAAATCGACTTTCGCGAAAAACCGTTATTCGAACATTGTTCGAAATCGACTTTTGCGGAAACCATTATTCGAACATTGTTTGAAATCGACTTTCGGGAAAAACCATTATTCGAACATTGTTCGAAACCGACTTTCGCGAAAAACCATTATTCGAGCATTGTTCGATATCGAAGATGGCGAAGAAGATTGTTCTAATATTGTTCGTTATCGAATATTGCGGAAAAGTATTGTTCGGATATTGTTCGAACATTGTTCGAAATCGACTTTCGCGAAAAACCGTTATTCGAACATTATTCGAAATCGACTTTCGCGAAAAACCGTTATTCGAACATTGTTCAAAATCGACTTTCGCGAAAAACCATTATTCGAACATTGTTCGAAATCGACTTTCGCGAAAAACCGTTATTCGAACATTGTTCGAAATCTACCTTCGCGAAAAACCGTTATTCGAACATTGTTCGAAATCGACTTTCGCGAAAAACCGTTATTCGAACATTGTTCAAAATCGACTATCGCGAAAAACCGTTATTCGAAAATTGTTCGAAATCGACTTTCGCGGAAAACCATTATTCGAACATTGTTCGAAATCGACTTTCGCGAAAAACCGTTATTCGAACATTGTTCGAAATCGACTTTCGCGAAAAACCGTTATTCGAACATTGTTCAAAATCGACTTTCGCGAAAAACCGTTATTCGAAAATTGTTCGAAATCGACTTTCGCGGAAAACCATTATTCGAACATTGTTCGAAATCGACTTTCGCGAAAAACCGTTATTCGAACATTGTTCGAAATCGACTTTTGCGGAAACCATTATTCGAACATTGTTTGAAATCGACTTTCGGGAAAAACCATTATTCGAACATTGTTCGAAATCGACTTTCGCGAAAAACCGTTATTCGAACATTGTTCGAAATCGACTTTCGCGAAAAACCGTTATTCGAACATTGTTCAAAATCGACTTTCGCGAAAAACCGTTATTCGAAAATTGTTCGAAATCGACTTTCGCGGAAAACCATTATTCGAACATTGTTCGAAATCGACTTTTGCGGAAACCATTATTCGAACATTGTTCGAAATCGACTTTCGCGAAGAATCGTTATTCGGACATTGTTCGAAATCGACTTTCGCGAAAAACCGTTATTCGAACATTGTTCGAAATCGACTTTTGCGGAAACCATTATTCGAACATTGTTTGAAATCGACTTTCGGGAAAAACCATTATTCGAACATTGTTCGAAACCGACTTTCGCGAAAAACCATTATTCGAGCATTGTTCGATATCGAAGATGGCGAAGAAGATTGTTCTAATATTGTTCGTTATCGAATATTGCGGAAAAGTATTGTTCGGATATTGTTCGAACATTGTTCGAAATCGACTTTCGCGAAAAACCGTTATTCGAACATTATTCGAAATCGATTTTCGCGGAAAACCATTAGTCGAGCATTGTTCGAAATCGACTTTCGCGAAAAACCGTTATTCGAACATTGTTCGAAATCGACTTTCGCGAAAAACCGTTATTCGAACATTGTTCGAAATCGACTTTCGCGAAAAACCATTATTTGAACATTGTTCGAAATCGAATTTCGCGAAAAACCATTATTCGAACATTGTTCGAAATCGACTTTCGTGAAAAACCATTATTCGAACATTGTTCGAAATCGAATTTCGCGAAAAAACCATTGTTCGAACATTGTTCGAAATCGACTTTCACGAAGAATCGTTATTCGGACATTGTTCGAAATCGACTTTCGCGGAAAACCATTATTCGAACATTGTTCGAAATCGACTTTCGCGAAAAACCATTATTCGAACATTGTTCGAAATCGACTTTCGCGAAAAACCATTATTTGAACATTGTTCGAAATCGACTTTCGCGAAGAATCGTTATTCGGACATTGTTCGAAATCGACTTTCGCGAAAAACCGTTATTCGAACATTGTTCGAAATCGACTTTCGCGGAAAACCATTTTTCGAACATTGTTCGAAATCGACTTTCGCGAAAAACCGTTATTCGAACATTGTTCGAAATCGGCTTTCGCGAAAAACCGTTATTCGAGCATTGATCGAAATCGACATTCGTGAAAAACCGTTAGTCGAACATTGTTCGAAATCGACTTTCGCGAAAAACCGTTGTTCGAACATTGTTTGGAATCGAAGATAGGAAAACGTTGTTCGAACATTGTTCGAAATCGACTTTCGCGAAAAACCATTATTCGAGCATTGTTCGATATCGAAGATGGCGAAGAAGATTGTTCTAATATTGTTCGTTATCGAATATTGCGGAAAAGTATTGTTCGGATATTGTTCGAAATCGACTTTCGCGAAAAACCGTTATTCGAACATTATTCGAAATCGATTTTCGCGGAAAACCATTAGTCGAGCATTGTTCGAAATCGACTTTCGCGAAAAACCGTTATTCGAACATTGTTCGAAATCTACCTTCGCGGAAAACCATTATTTGAACATTGTTCGAAATCGACTTTCGCGAAAAACCATTATTCGAACATTGTTCGAAATCGACTTTCGCGAAAAACCGTTATTCGAACATTGTTCGAAATCTACCTTCGCGAAAAACCGTTATTCGAACATTGTTCGAAATCGACTTTCGCGAAAAACCGTTATTCGAACATTGTTCAAAATCGACTTTCGCGAAAAACCGTTATTCGAAAATTGTTCGAAATCGACTTTCGCGGAAAACCATTATTCGAACATTGTTCGAAATCGACTTTCGCGAAAAACCGTTATTCGAACATTGTTCGAAATCGACTTTCGCGAAAAACCGTTATTCAAACATTATTCGAAATCGATTTTCGAGGAAAACCATTTTTCGAACATTGTTCGAAATCGACTTTCGCGAAAAACCATTATTCGAACATTGTTCGAAATCGACTTTCGCGAAAAACCGTTATTCGAACATTGTTCGAAATCTACCTTCGCGAAAAACCGTTATTCGAACATTGTTCGAAATCGACTTCCGCGGAAAACCATTTTTCGAACATTGTTCGAAATCGACTTTCGCGAAAAACCGTTATTCGAACATTGTTCGAAATCGGCTTTCGCGAAAAACCGTTATTCGAGCATTGATCGAAATCGACATTCGCGAAAAACCGTTATTCAAACATTATTCGAAATCGATTTTCGAGGAAAACCATTTTTCGAACATTGTTCGAAATCGACTTTCGCGAAAAACCATTATTCGAGCATTGTTCGAAATCGACTTTTGCGAAAAACCATTATTTGAACATTGTTCGAAATCGACTTTCGCGAAGAATCGTTATTCGGACATTGATCGAAATCTACCTTCGCGAAAAACCGTTATTCGAACATTGTTCGAAATCGACATTCGTGAAAAACCGTTAGTCGAACATTGTTCGAAATCGACTTTCGCGAAAAACCGTTGTTCGAACATTGTTTGGAATCGAAGATAGGAAAACGTTGTTCGAACATTGTTCGAAATCGACTTTCGCGAAAAACCATTATTCGAGCATTGTTCGATATCGAAGATGGCGAAGAAGATTGTTCTAATATTGTTCGTTATCGAATATTGCGGAAAAGTATTGTTCGGATATTGTTCGAAATCGACTTTCGCGAAAAACCGTTATTCGAACATTATTCGAAATCGATTTTCGCGGAAAACCATTAGTCGAGCATTGTTCGAAATCGACTTTCGCGAAAAACCGTTATTCGAACATTGTTCGAAATCTACCTTCGCGGAAAACCATTATTTGAACATTGTTCGAAATCGACTTTCGCGAAAAACCATTATTCGAACATTGTTCGAAATCGACTTTCGCGAAAAACCGTTATTCGAACATTGTTCGAAATCTACCTTCGCGAAAAACCGTTATTCGAACATTGTTCGAAATCGACTTTCGCGAAAAACCGTTATTCGAACATTGTTCAAAATCGACTTTCGCGAAAAACCGTTATTCGAAAATTGTTCGAAATCGACTTTCGCGGAAAACCATTATTCGAACATTGTTCGAAATCGACTTTCGCGAAAAACCGTTATTCGAACATTGTTCGAAATCGACTTTCGCGAAAAACCGTTATTCAAACATTATTCGAAATCGATTTTCGAGGAAAACCATTTTTCGAACATTGTTCGAAATCGACTTTCGCGAAAAACCATTATTCGAACATTGTTCGAAATCGACTTTCGCGAAAAACCGTTATTCGAACATTGTTCGAAATCTACCTTCGCGAAAAACCGTTATTCGAACATTGTTCGAAATCGACTTCCGCGGAAAACCATTTTTCGAACATTGTTCGAAATCGACTTTCGCGAAAAACCGTTATTCGAACATTGTTCGAAATCGGCTTTCGCGAAAAACCGTTATTCGAGCATTGATCGAAATCGACATTCGCGAAAAACCGTTATTCAAACATTATTCGAAATCGATTTTCGAGGAAAACCATTTTTCGAACATTGTTCGAAATCGACATTCGTGAAAAACCGTTAGTCGAACATTGTTCGAAATCGACTTTCGCGAAAAACCGTTGTTCGAACATTGTTTGGAATCGAAGATAGGAAAACGTTGTTCGAACATTGTTCGAAATCGACTTTCGCGAAAAACCATTATTCGAGCATTGTTCGATATCGAAGATGGCGAAGAAGATTGTTCTAATATTGTTCGTTATCGAATATTGCGGAAAAGTATTGTTCGGATATTGTTCGAAATCGACTTTCGCGAAAAACCGTTATTCGAACATTATTCGAAATCGATTTTCGCGGAAAACCATTAGTCGAGCATTGTTCGAAATCGACTTTCGCGAAAAACCGTTATTCAAACATTATTCGAAATCGATTTTCGAGGAAAACCATTTTTCGAACATTGTTCGAAATCGACTTTCGCGAAAAACCATTATTCGAGCATTGTTCGAAATCGACTTTTGCGAAAAACCATTATTTGAACATTGTTCGAAATCGACTTTCGCGAAGAATCGTTATTCGGACATTGTTCGAAATCGACTTTCGCGAAAAACCGTTATTCGAACATTGTTCGAAATCGACTTCCGCGGAAAACCATTTTTCGAACATTGTTCGAAATCGACTTTCGCGAAAAACCGTTATTCGAACATTGTTCGAAATCGGCTTTCGCGAAAAACCGTTATTCGAGCATTGATCGAAATCGACATTCGTGAAAAACCGTTAGTCGAACATTGTTCGAAATCGACTTTCGCGAAAAACCGTTGTTCGAACATTGTTTGGAATCGAAGATAGGAAAACGTTGTTCGAACATTGTTCGAAATCGACTTTCGCGAAAAACCATTATTCGAGCATTGTTCGATATCGAAGATGGCGAAGAAGATTGTTCTAATATTGTTCGTTATCGAATATTGCGGAAAAGTATTGTTCGGATATTGTTCGAAATCGACTTTCGCGAAAAACCGTTATTCGAACATTATTCGAAATCGATTTTCGCGGAAAACCATTAGTCGAGCATTGTTCGAAATCGACTTTCGCGAAAAACCGTTATTCGAACATTGTTCGAAATCTACCTTCGCGGAAAACCATTATTTGAACATTGTTCGAAATCGACTTTCGCGAAAAACCATTATTCGAACATTGTTCGAAATCGACTTTCGCGAAAAACCGTTATTCGAACATTGTTCGAAATCTACCTTCGCGAAAAACCGTTATTCGAACATTGTTCGAAATCGACTTTCGCGAAAAACCGTTATTCGAACATTGTTCAAAATCGACTTTCGCGAAAAACCGTTATTCGAAAATTGTTCGAAATCGACTTTCGCGGAAAACCATTATTCGAACATTGTTCGAAATCGACTTTCGCGAAAAACCGTTATTCGAACATTGTTCGAAATCGACTTTTGCGGAAACCATTATTCGAACATTGTTTGAAATCGACTTTCGGGAAAAACCATTATTCGAACATTGTTCGAAATCACTTTCGCGAAAAACCATTATTCGATCATTGTTCGATATCGAAGATGGCGAAGAAGATTGTTCTAATATTGTTCGTTATCGAATATTGCGGAAAAGTATTGTTCGGATATTGTTCGAAATCGACTTTCGCGAAAAACCGTTATTCGATCATTATTCGAAATCGATTTTCGCGGAAAACCATTAGTCGAGCATTGTTCGAAATCGACTTTCGCGAAAAACCGTTATTCGAACATTGTTCGAAATCGACTTTCGCGAAAAACCGTTATTCGAACATTGTTCGAAATCGACTTTCGCGGAAAACCATTATTCGAACATTGTTCGAAATCGACTTTCGCGAAAAACCA
The DNA here is from genome assembly GCA_947396885.1 of Heligmosomoides polygyrus polygyrus. Lineage (NCBI taxonomy): Eukaryota > Metazoa > Nematoda > Chromadorea > Rhabditida > Heligmosomidae > Heligmosomoides > Heligmosomoides polygyrus. Next base: position 17,334 of record CANDYH010000799.1, on the reverse strand, counting down.
TTATTCGAACATTGTTCGAAATCGACTTTCGCGAAAAACCATTATTTGAACATTGTTCGAAATCGACTTTCGCGAAAAACCGTTATTCGAACATTGTTCGAAATCGACTTTTGCGGAAACCATTATTCGAACATTGTTTGAAATCGACTTTCGGGAAAAACCATTATTCGAACATTGTTCGAAACCGACTTTCGCGAAAAACCATTATTCGAGCATTGTTCGATATCGAAGATGGCGAAGAAGATTGTTCTAATATTGTTCGTTATCGAATATTGCGGAAAAGTATTGTTCGGATATTGTTCGAACATTGTTCGAAATCGACTTTCGCGAAAAACCGTTATTCGAACATTATTCGAAATCGATTTTCGCGGAAAACCATTAGTCGAGCATTGTTCGAAATCGACTTTCGCGAAAAACCGTTATTCGAACATTGTTCGAAATCGACTTTCGCGAAAAACCGTTATTCGAGCATTGATCGAAATCGACATTCGTGAAAAACCGTTAGTCGAACATTGTTCGAAATCGACTTTCGCGAAAAACCGTTGTTCGAACATTGTTTGGAATCGAAGATAGGAAAACGTTGTTCGAACATTGTTCGAAATCGACTTTCGCGAAAAACCATTATTCGAGCATTGTTCGATATCGAAGATGGCGAAGAAGATTGTTCTAATATTGTTCGTTATCGAATATTGCGGAAAAGTATTGTTCGGATATTGTTCGAAATCGACTTTCGCGAAAAACCGTTATTCGAACATTATTCGAAATCGATTTTCGCGGAAAACCATTAGTCGAGCATTGTTCGAAATCGACTTTCGCGAAAAACCGTTATTCGAACATTGTTCGAAATCTACCTTCGCGGAAAACCATTATTTGAACATTGTTCGAAATCGACTTTCGCGAAAAACCATTATTCGAACATTGTTCGAAATCGACTTTCGCGAAAAACCGTTATTCGAACATTGTTCGAAATCTACCTTCGCGAAAAACCGTTATTCGAACATTGTTCGAAATCGACTTTCGCGAAAAACCGTTATTCGAACATTGTTCAAAATCGACTATCGCGAAAAACCGTTATTCGAAAATTGTTCGAAATCGACTTTCGCGGAAAACCATTATTCGAACATTGTTCGAAATCGACTTTCGCGAAAAACCGTTATTCGAACATTGTTCGAAATCGACTTTTGCGGAAACCATTATTCGAGCATTGTTCGATATCGAACATGGCGAAGAAGATTGTTCTAATATTGTTCGTTATCGAATATTGCGGAAAAGTATTGTTCGGATATTGTTCGAAATCGACTTTCGCGAAAAACCGTTATTCGAACATTATTCGAAATCGATTTTCGCGGAAAACCATTAGTCGAGCATTGTTCGATATCGAAGATGGCGAAGAAGATTGTTCTAATATTGTTCGTTATCGAATATTGCGGAAAAGTATTGTTCGGATATTGTTCGAAATCGACTTTCGCGAAAAACCGTTATTCGAACATTATTCGAAATCGATTTTCGCGGAAAACCATTAGTCGAGCATTGTTCGAAATCGACTTTCGCGAAAAACCGTTATTCGAACATTGTTCGAAATCTACCTTCGCGGAAAACCATTATTTGAACATTGTTCGAAATCGACTTTCGCGAAAAACCATTATTCGAACATTGTTCGAAATCGACTTTCGCGAAAAACCGTTATTCGAACATTGTTCGAAATCTACCTTCGCGAAAAACCGTTATTCGAACATTGTTCGAAATCGACTTTCGCGAAAAACCGTTATTCGAACATTGTTCAAAATCGACTATCGCGAAAAACCGTTATTCGAAAATTGTTCGAAATCGACTTTCGCGGAAAACCATTATTCGAACATTGTTCGAAATCGACTTTCGCGAAAAACCGTTATTCGAACATTGTTCGAAATCGACTTTTGCGGAAACCATTATTCGAGCATTGTTCGATATCGAACATGGCGAAGAAGATTGTTCTAATATTGTTCGTTATCGAATATTGCGGAAAAGTATTGTTCGGATATTGTTCGAAATCGACTTTCGCGAAAAACCGTTATTCGAACATTATTCGAAATCGATTTTCGCGGAAAACCATTAGTCGAGCATTGTTCGAAATCGACTTTCGCGAAAAACCGTTATTCAAACATTATTCGAAATCGATTTTCGAGGAAAACCATTTTTCGAACATTGTTCGAAATCGACTTTCGCGAAAAACCATTATTCGAGCATTGTTCGAAATCGACTTTTGCGAAAAACCATTATTTGAACATTGTTCGAAATCGACTTTCGCGAAGAATCGTTATTCGGACATTGTTCGAAATCGACTTTCGCGAAAAACCGTTATTCGAACATTGTTCGAAATCGACTTCCGCGGAAAACCATTTTTCGAACATTGTTCGAAATCGACTTTCGCGAAAAACCGTTATTCGAACATTGTTCGAAATCGGCTTTCGCGAAAAACCGTTATTCGAGCATTGATCGAAATCGACATTCGTGAAAAACCGTTAGTCGAACATTGTTCGAAATCGACTTTCGCGAAAAACCGTTGTTCGAACATTGTTTGGAATCGAAGATAGGAAAACGTTGTTCGAACATTGTTCGAAATCGACTTTCGCGAAAAACCATTATTCGAGCATTGTTCGATATCGAAGATGGCGAAGAAGATTGTTCTAATATTGTTCGTTATCGAATATTGCGGAAAAGTATTGTTCGGATATTGTTCGAAATCGACTTTCGCGAAAAACCGTTATTCGAACATTATTCGAAATCGATTTTCGCGGAAAACCATTAGTCGAGCATTGTTCGAAATCGACTTTCGCGAAAAACCGTTATTCGAACATTGTTCGAAATCTACCTTCGCGGAAAACCATTATTTGAACATTGTTCGAAATCGACTTTCGCGAAAAACCATTATTCGAACATTGTTCGAAATCGACTTTCGCGAAAAACCGTTATTCGAACATTGTTCGAAATCTACCTTCGCGAAAAACCGTTATTCGAACATTGTTCGAAATCGACTTTCGCGAAAAACCGTTATTCGAACATTGTTCAAAATCGACTTTCGCGAAAAACCGTTATTCGAAAATTGTTCGAAATCGACTTTCGCGGAAAACCATTATTCGAACATTGTTCGAAATCGACTTTCGCGAAAAACCGTTATTCGAACATTGTTCGAAATCGACTTTTGCGGAAACCATTATTCGAACATTGTTTGAAATCGACTTTCGGGAAAAACCATTATTCGAACATTGTTCGAAATCACTTTCGCGAAAAACCATTATTCGATCATTGTTCGATATCGAAGATGGCGAAGAAGATTGTTCTAATATTGTTCGTTATCGAATATTGCGGAAAAGTATTGTTCGGATATTGTTCGAAATCGACTTTCGCGAAAAACCGTTATTCGATCATTATTCGAAATCGATTTTCGCGGAAAACCATTAGTCGAGCATTGTTCGAAATCGACTTTCGCGAAAAACCGTTATTCGAACATTGTTCGAAATCGACTTTCGCGAAAAACCGTTATTCGAACATTGTTCGAAATCGACTTTCGCGGAAAACCATTATTCGAACATTGTTCGAAATCGACTTTCGCGAAAAACCATTATTCGAACATTGTTCGAAATCGACTTTCGCGAAAAACCATTATTTGAACATTGTTCGAAATCGACTTTCGCGAAAAACCGTTATTCGAACATTGTTCGAAATCGACTTTTGCGGAAACCATTATTCGAACATTGTTTGAAATCGACTTTCGGGAAAAACCATTATTCGAACATTGTTCGAAACCGACTTTCGCGAAAAACCATTATTCGAGCATTGTTCGATATCGAAGATGGCGAAGAAGATTGTTCTAATATTGTTCGTTATCGAATATTGCGGAAAAGTATTGTTCGGATATTGTTCGAACATTGTTCGAAATCGACTTTCGCGAAAAACCGTTATTCGAACATTATTCGAAATCGATTTTCGCGGAAAACCATTAGTCGAGCATTGTTCGAAATCGACTTTCGCGAAAAACCGTTATTCGAACATTGTTCGAAATCGACTTTCGCGAAAAACCGTTATTCGAACATTGTTCGAAATCGACTTTCGCGAAAAACCATTATTTGAACATTGTTCGAAATCGAATTTCGCGAAAAACCATTATTCGAACATTGTTCGAAATCGACTTTCGTGAAAAACCATTATTCGAACATTGTTCGAAATCGAATTTCGCGAAAAAACCATTGTTCGAACATTGTTCGAAATCGACTTTCACGAAGAATCGTTATTCGGACATTGTTCGAAATCGACTTTCGCGGAAAACCATTATTCGAACATTGTTCGAAATCGACTTTCGCGAAAAACCATTATTCGAACATTGTTCGAAATCGACTTTCGCGAAAAACCATTATTTGAACATTGTTCGAAATCGACTTTCGCGAAGAATCGTTATTCGGACATTGTTCGAAATCGACTTTCGCGAAAAACCGTTATTCGAACATTGTTCGAAATCGACTTTCGCGGAAAACCATTTTTCGAACATTGTTCGAAATCGACTTTCGCGAAAAACCGTTATTCGAACATTGTTCGAAATCGGCTTTCGCGAAAAACCGTTATTCGAGCATTGATCGAAATCGACATTCGTGAAAAACCGTTAGTCGAACATTGTTCGAAATCGACTTTCGCGAAAAACCGTTGTTCGAACATTGTTTGGAATCGAAGATAGGAAAACGTTGTTCGAACATTGTTCGAAATCGACTTTCGCGAAAAACCATTATTCGAGCATTGTTCGATATCGAAGATGGCGAAGAAGATTGTTCTAATATTGTTCGTTATCGAATATTGCGGAAAAGTATTGTTCGGATATTGTTCGAAATCGACTTTCGCGAAAAACCGTTATTCGAACATTATTCGAAATCGATTTTCGCGGAAAACCATTAGTCGAGCATTGTTCGAAATCGACTTTCGCGAAAAACCGTTATTCGAACATTGTTCGAAATCTACCTTCGCGGAAAACCATTATTTGAACATTGTTCGAAATCGACTTTCGCGAAAAACCATTATTCGAACATTGTTCGAAATCGACTTTCGCGAAAAACCGTTATTCGAACATTGTTCGAAATCTACCTTCGCGAAAAACCGTTATTCGAACATTGTTCGAAATCGACTTTCGCGAAAAACCGTTATTCGAACATTGTTCAAAATCGACTTTCGCGAAAAACCGTTATTCGAAAATTGTTCGAAATCGACTTTCGCGGAAAACCATTATTCGAACATTGTTCGAAATCGACTTTCGCGAAAAACCGTTATTCGAACATTGTTCGAAATCGACTTTTGCGGAAACCATTATTCGAACATTGTTTGAAATCGACTTTCGGGAAAAACCATTATTCGAACATTGTTCGAAATCGACTTTCGCGAAAAACCATTATTCGAACATTGTTCGAAATCACTTTCGCGAAAAACCATTATTCGAGCATTGTTCGATATCGAAGATGGCGAAGAAGATTGTTCTAATATTGTTCGTTATCGAATATTGCGGAAAAGTATTGTTCGGATATTGTTCGAAATCGACTTTCGCGAAAAACCGTTATTCGAACATTATTCGAAATCGATTTTCGCGGAAAACCATTAGTCGAGCATTGTTCGAAATCGACTTTCGCGAAAAACCGTTATTCAAACATTATTCGAAATCGATTTTCGAGGAAAACCATTTTTCGAACATTGTTCGAAATCGACTTTCGCGAAAAACCATTATTCGAACATTGTTCGAAATCGACTTTTGCGAAAAACCATTATTTGAACATTGTTCGAAATCGACTTTCGCGAAAAGCCGTTATTCGAATATTGTTCGAAATCGACTTTTGCGGAAACCATTATTCGAACATTGTTTGAAATCGACTTTCGGGAAAAACCATTATTCGAACATTGTTCGAAATCGACTTTTGCGAAAAACCATTATTTGAACATTGTTCGAAATCGACTTTCGCGAAGAATCGTTATTCGGACATTGTTCGAAATCGACTTTCGCGAAAAACCGTTATTCGAACATTGTTCGAAATCGACTTTCGCGGAAAACCATTTTTCGAACATTGTTCGAAATCGACTTTCGCGAAAAACCGTTATTCGAACATTGTTCGAAATCGGCTTTCGCGAAAAACCGTTATTCGAGCATTGATCGAAATCGACATTCGTGAAAAACCGTTAGTCGAACATTGTTCGAAATCGACTTTCGCGAAAAACCGTTGTTCGAACATTGTTTGGAATCGAAGATAGGAAAACGTTGTTCGAACATTGTTCGAAATCGACTTTCGCGAAAAACCATTATTCGAGCATTGTTCGATATCGAAGATGGCGAAGAAGATTGTTCTAATATTGTTCGTTATCGAATATTGCGGAAAAGTATTGTTCGGATATTGTTCGAAATCGACTTTCGCGAAAAACCGTTATTCGAACATTATTCGAAATCGATTTTCGCGGAAAACCATTAGTCGAGCATTGTTCGAAATCGACTTTCGCGAAAAACCGTTATTCGAACATTGTTCGAAATCTACCTTCGCGGAAAACCATTATTTGAACATTGTTCGAAATCGACTTTCGCGAAAAACCATTATTCGAACATTGTTCGAAATCGACTTTCGCGAAAAACCGTTATTCGAACATTGTTCGAAATCTACCTTCGCGAAAAACCGTTATTCGAACATTGTTCGAAATCGACTTTCGCGAAAAACCGTTATTCGAACATTGTTCAAAATCGACTATCGCGAAAAACCGTTATTCGAAAATTGTTCGAAATCGACTTTCGCGGAAAACCATTATTCGAACATTGTTCGAAATCGACTTTCGCGAAAAACCGTTATTCGAACATTGTTCGAAATCGACTTTCGCGAAAAACCGTTATTCGAACATTGTTCAAAATCGACTTTCGCGAAAAACCGTTATTCGAAAATTGTTCGAAATCGACTTTCGCGGAAAACCATTATTCGAACATTGTTCGAAATCGACTTTCGCGAAAAACCGTTATTCGAACATTGTTCGAAATCGACTTTTGCGGAAACCATTATTCGAACATTGTTTGAAATCGACTTTCGGGAAAAACCATTATTCGAACATTGTTCGAAATCGACTTTCGCGAAAAACCGTTATTCGAACATTGTTCGAAATCGACTTTCGCGAAAAACCGTTATTCGAACATTGTTCAAAATCGACTTTCGCGAAAAACCGTTATTCGAAAATTGTTCGAAATCGACTTTCGCGGAAAACCATTATTCGAACATTGTTCGAAATCGACTTTTGCGGAAACCATTATTCGAACATTGTTCGAAATCGACTTTCGCGAAGAATCGTTATTCGGACATTGTTCGAAATCGACTTTCGCGAAAAACCGTTATTCGAACATTGTTCGAAATCGACTTTTGCGGAAACCATTATTCGAACATTGTTTGAAATCGACTTTCGGGAAAAACCATTATTCGAACATTGTTCGAAACCGACTTTCGCGAAAAACCATTATTCGAGCATTGTTCGATATCGAAGATGGCGAAGAAGATTGTTCTAATATTGTTCGTTATCGAATATTGCGGAAAAGTATTGTTCGGATATTGTTCGAACATTGTTCGAAATCGACTTTCGCGAAAAACCGTTATTCGAACATTATTCGAAATCGATTTTCGCGGAAAACCATTAGTCGAGCATTGTTCGAAATCGACTTTCGCGAAAAACCGTTATTCGAACATTGTTCGAAATCGACTTTCGCGAAAAACCGTTATTCGAACATTGTTCGAAATCGACTTTCGCGAAAAACCATTATTTGAACATTGTTCGAAATCGAATTTCGCGAAAAACCATTATTCGAACATTGTTCGAAATCGACTTTCGTGAAAAACCATTATTCGAACATTGTTCGAAATCGAATTTCGCGAAAAAACCATTGTTCGAACATTGTTCGAAATCGACTTTCACGAAGAATCGTTATTCGGACATTGTTCGAAATCGACTTTCGCGGAAAACCATTATTCGAACATTGTTCGAAATCGACTTTCGCGAAAAACCATTATTCGAACATTGTTCGAAATCGACTTTCGCGAAAAACCATTATTTGAACATTGTTCGAAATCGACTTTCGCGAAGAATCGTTATTCGGACATTGTTCGAAATCGACTTTCGCGAAAAACCGTTATTCGAACATTGTTCGAAATCGACTTTCGCGGAAAACCATTTTTCGAACATTGTTCGAAATCGACTTTCGCGAAAAACCGTTATTCGAACATTGTTCGAAATCGGCTTTCGCGAAAAACCGTTATTCGAGCATTGATCGAAATCGACATTCGTGAAAAACCGTTAGTCGAACATTGTTCGAAATCGACTTTCGCGAAAAACCGTTGTTCGAACATTGTTTGGAATCGAAGATAGGAAAACGTTGTTCGAACATTGTTCGAAATCGACTTTCGCGAAAAACCATTATTCGAGCATTGTTCGATATCGAAGATGGCGAAGAAGATTGTTCTAATATTGTTCGTTATCGAATATTGCGGAAAAGTATTGTTCGGATATTGTTCGAAATCGACTTTCGCGAAAAACCGTTATTCGAACATTATTCGAAATCGATTTTCGCGGAAAACCATTAGTCGAGCATTGTTCGAAATCGACTTTCGCGAAAAACCGTTATTCGAACATTGTTCGAAATCTACCTTCGCGGAAAACCATTATTTGAACATTGTTCGAAATCGACTTTCGCGAAAAACCATTATTCGAACATTGTTCGAAATCGACTTTCGCGAAAAACCGTTATTCGAACATTGTTCGAAATCTACCTTCGCGAAAAACCGTTATTCGAACATTGTTCGAAATCGACTTTCGCGAAAAACCGTTATTCGAACATTGTTCAAAATCGACTTTCGCGAAAAACCGTTATTCGAAAATTGTTCGAAATCGACTTTCGCGGAAAACCATTATTCGAACATTGTTCGAAATCGACTTTCGCGAAAAACCGTTATTCGAACATTGTTCGAAATCGACTTTTGCGGAAACCATTATTCGAACATTGTTTGAAATCGACTTTCGGGAAAAACCATTATTCGAACATTGTTCGAAATCGACTTTCGCGAAAAACCATTATTCGAACATTGTTCGAAATCACTTTCGCGAAAAACCATTATTCGAGCATTGTTCGATATCGAAGATGGCGAAGAAGATTGTTCTAATATTGTTCGTTATCGAATATTGCGGAAAAGTATTGTTCGGATATTGTTCGAAATCGACTTTCGCGAAAAACCGTTATTCGAACATTATTCGAAATCGATTTTCGCGGAAAACCATTAGTCGAGCATTGTTCGAAATCGACTTTCGCGAAAAACCGTTATTCAAACATTATTCGAAATCGATTTTCGAGGAAAACCATTTTTCGAACATTGTTCGAAATCGACTTTCGCGAAAAACCATTATTCGAACATTGTTCGAAATCGACTTTTGCGAAAAACCATTATTTGAACATTGTTCGAAATCGACTTTCGCGAAAAACCGTTATTCGAATATTGTTCGAAATCGACTTTTGCGGAAACCATTATTCGAACATTGTTTGAAATCGACTTTCGGGAAAAACCATTATTCGAACATTGTTCGAAATCGACTTTTGCGAAAAACCATTATTTGAACATTGTTCGAAATCGACTTTCGCGAAGAATCGTTATTCGGACATTGTTCGAAATCGACTTTCGCGAAAAACCGTTATTCGAACATTGTTCGAAATCGACTTTCGCGGAAAACCATTTTTCGAACATTGTTCGAAATCGACTTTCGCGAAAAACCGTTATTCGAACATTGTTCGAAATCGGCTTTCGCGAAAAACCGTTATTCGAGCATTGATCGAAATCGACATTCGTGAAAAACCGTTAGTCGAACATTGTTCGAAATCGACTTTCGCGAAAAACCGTTGTTCGAACATTGTTTGGAATCGAAGATAGGAAAACGTTGTTCGAACATTGTTCGAAATCGACTTTCGCGAAAAACCATTATTCGAGCATTGTTCGATATCGAAGATGGCGAAGAAGATTGTTCTAATATTGTTCGTTATCGAATATTGCGGAAAAGTATTGTTCGGATATTGTTCGAAATCGACTTTCGCGAAAAACCGTTATTCGAACATTATTCGAAATCGATTTTCGCGGAAAACCATTAGTCGAGCATTGTTCGAAATCGACTTTCGCGAAAAACCGTTATTCGAACATTGTTCGAAATCTACCTTCGCGGAAAACCATTATTTGAACATTGTTCGAAATCGACTTTCGCGAAAAACCATTATTCGAACATTGTTCGAAATCGACTTTCGCGAAAAACCGTTATTCGAACATTGTTCGAAATCTACCTTCGCGAAAAACCGTTATTCGAACATTGTTCGAAATCGACTTTCGCGAAAAACCGTTATTCGAACATTGTTCAAAATCGACTATCGCGAAAAACCGTTATTCGAAAATTGTTCGAAATCGACTTTCGCGGAAAACCATTATTCGAACATTGTTCGAAATCGACTTTCGCGAAAAACCGTTATTCGAACATTGTTCGAAATCGACTTTCGCGAAAAACCGTTATTCGAACATTATTCGAAATCGATTTTCGCGGAAAACCATTAGTCGAGCATTGTTCGAAATCGACTTTCGCGAAAAACCGTTATTCGAACATTGTTCGAAATCTACCTTCGCGGAAAACCATTATTTGAACATTGTTCGAAATCGACTTTCGCGAAAAACCATTATTCGAACATTGTTCGAAATCGACTTTCGCGAAAAACCGTTATTCGAACATTGTTCGAAATCTACCTTCGCGAAAAACCGTTATTCGAACATTGTTCGAAATCGACTTTCGCGAAAAACCGTTATTCGAACATTGTTCAAAATCGACTATCGCGAAAAACCGTTATTCGAAAATTGTTCGAAATCGACTTTCGCGGAAAACCATTATTCGAACATTGTTCGAAATCGACTTTCGCGAAAAACCGTTATTCGAACATTGTTCGAAATCGACTTTTGCGGAAACCATTATTCGAGCATTGTTCGATATCGAACATGGCGAAGAAGATTGTTCTAATATTGTTCGTTATCGAATATTGCGGAAAAGTATTGTTCGGATATTGTTCGAAATCGACTTTCGCGAAAAACCGTTATTCGAACATTATTCGAAATCGATTTTCGCGGAAAACCATTAGTCGAGCATTGTTCGAAATCGACTTTCGCGAAAAACCGTTATTCAAACATTATTCGAAATCGATTTTCGAGGAAAACCATTTTTCGAACATTGTTCGAAATCGACTTTCGCGAAAAACCATTATTCGAGCATTGTTCGAAATCGACTTTTGCGAAAAACCATTATTTGAACATTGTTCGAAATCCACTTTCGCGAAGAATCGTTATTCGGACATTGTTCGAAATCGACTTTCGCGAAAAACCGTTATTCGAACATTGTTCGAAATCGACTTTCGCGGAAAACCATTTTTCGAACATTGTTCGAAATCGACTTTCGCGAAAAACCGTTATTCGAACATTGTTCGAAATCGGCTTTCGCGAAAAACCGTTATTCGAGCATTGATCGAAATCGACATTCGTGAAAAACCGTTAGTCGAACATTGTTCGAAATCGACTTTCGCGAAAAACCGTTGTTCGAACATTGTTTGGAATCGAAGATAGGAAAACGTTGTTCGAACATTGTTCGAAATCGACTTTCGCGAAAAACCATTATTCGAGCATTGTTCGATATCGAAGATGGCGAAGAAGATTGTTCTAATATTGTTCGTTATCGAATATTGCGGAAAAGTATTGTTCGGATATTGTTCGAAATCGACTTTCGCGAAAAACCGTTATTCGAACATTATTCGAAATCGATTTTCGCGGAAAACCATTAGTCGAGCATTGTTCGAAATCGACTTTCGCGAAAAACCGTTATTCGAACATTGTTCGAAATCTACCTTCGCGGAAAACCATTATTTGAACATTGTTCGAAATCGACTTTCGCGAAAAACCATTATTCGAACATTGTTCGAAATCGACTTTCGCGAAAAACCGTTATTCGAACATTGTTCGAAATCTACCTTCGCGAAAAACCGTTATTCGAACATTGTTCGAAATCGACTTTCGCGAAAAACCGTTATTCGAACATTGTTCAAAATCGACTATCGCGAAAAACCGTTATTCGAACATTGTTCGAAATCGACTTTTGCGGAAACCATTATTCGAGCATTGTTCGATATCGAACATGGCGAAGAAGATTGTTCTAATATTGTTCGTTATCGAATATTGCGGAAAAGTATTGTTCGGATATTGTTCGAAATCGACTTTCGCGAAAAACCGTTATTCGAACATTGTTCGAAATCGACTTTCGCGAAGAATCGTTATTCGGACATTGTTCGAAATCGACTTTCGCGAAAAACCGTTATTCGAATATTGTTCGAAATCGACTTTTGCGGAAACCATTATTCGAACATTGTTTGAAATCGACTTTCGGGAAAAACCATTATTCGAACATTGTTCGAAATCGACTTTTGCGAAAAACCATTATTTGAACATTGTTCGAAATCGACTTTCGCGAAGAATCGTTATTCGGACATTGTTCGAAATCGACTTTCGCGAAAAACCGTTATTCGAACATTGTTCGAAATCGACTTTCGCGGAAAACCATTTTTCGAACATTGTTCGAAATCGACTTTCGCGAAAAACCGTTATTCGAACATTGTTCGAAATCGGCTTTCGCGAAAAACCGTTATTCGAGCATTGATCGAAATCGACATTCGTGAAAAACCGTTAGTCGAACATTGTTCGAAATCGACTTTCGCGAAAAACCGTTGTTCGAACATTGTTTGGAATCGAAGATAGGAAAACGTTGTTCGAGCATTGTTCGAAATCGACTTTCGCGAAAAACCATTATTCGAGCATTGTTCGATATCGAAGATGGCGAAGAAGATTGTTCTAATATTGTTCGTTATCGAATATTGCGGAAAAGTATTGTTCGGATATTGTTCGAAATCGACTTTCGCGAAAAACCGTTATTCGAACATTATTCGAAATCGATTTTCGCGGAAAACCATTAGTCGAGCATTGTTCGAAATCGACTTTCGCGAAAAACCGTTATTCGAACATTGTTCGAAATCTACCTTCGCGGAAAACCATTATTTGAACATTGTTCGAAATCGACTTTCGCGAAAAACCATTATTCGAACATTGTTCGAAATCGACTTTCGCGAAAAACCGTTATTCGAACATTGTTCGAAATCTACCTTCGCGAAAAACCGTTATTCGAACATTGTTCGAAATCGACTTTCGCGAAAAACCGTTATTCGAACATTGTTCAAAATCGACTATCGCGAAAAACCGTTATTCGAAAATTGTTCGAAATCGACTTTCGCGGAAAACCATTATTCGAACATTGTTCGAAATCGACTTTCGCGAAAAACCGTTATTCGAACATTGTTCGAAATCGACTTTTGCGGAAACCATTATTCGAGCATTGTTCGATATCGAACATGGCGAAGAAGATTGTTCTAATATTGTTCGTTATCGAATATTGCGGAAAAGTATTGTTCGGATATTGTTCGAAATCGACTTTCGCGAAAAACCGTTATTCGAACATTATTCGAAATCGATTTTCGCGGAAAACCATTAGTCGAGCATTGTTCGAAATCGACTTTCGCGAAAAACCGTTATTCAAACATTATTCGAAATCGATTTTCGAGGAAAACCATTTTTCGAACATTGTTCGAAATCGACTTTCGCGAAAAACCATTATTCGAGCATTGTTCGAAATCGACTTTTGCGAAAAACCATTATTTGAACATTGTTCGAAATCCACTTTCGCGAAGAATCGTTATTCGGACATTGTTCGAAATCGACTTTCGCGAAAAACCGTTATTCGAACATTGTTCGAAATCGACTTTCGCGGAAAACCATTTTTCGAACATTGTTCGAAATCGACTTTCGCGAAAAACCGTTATTCGAACATTGTTCGAAATCGGCTTTCGCGAAAAACCGTTATTCGAGCATTGATCGAAATCGACATTCGTGAAAAACCGTTAGTCGAACATTGTTCGAAATCGACTTTCGCGAAAAACCGTTGTTCGAACATTGTTTGGAATCGAAGATAGGAAAACGTTGTTCGAACATTGTTCGAAATCGACTTTCGCGAAAAACCATTATTCGAGCATTGTTCGATATCGAAGATGGCGAAGAAGATTGTTCTAATATTGTTCGTTATCGAATATTGCGGAAAAGTATTGTTCGGATATTGTTCGAAATCGACTTTCGCGAAAAACCGTTATTCGAACATTATTCGAAATCGATTTTCGCGGAAAACCATTAGTCGAGCATTGTTCGAAATCGACTTTCGCGAAAAACCGTTATTCGAACATTGTTCGAAATCTACCTTCGCGGAAAACCATTATTTGAACATTGTTCGAAATCGACTTTCGCGAAAAACCATTATTCGAACATTGTTCGAAATCGACTTTCGCGAAAAACCGTTATTCGAACATTGTTCGAAATCTACCTTCGCGAAAAACCGTTATTCGAACATTGTTCGAAATCGACTTTCGCGAAAAACCGTTATTCGAACATTGTTCAAAATCGACTTTCGCGAAAAACCGTTATTCGAAAATTGTTCGAAATCGACTTTCGCGGAAAACCATTATTCGAACATTGTTCGAAATCGACTTTCGCGAAAAACCGTTATTCGAACATTGTTCGAAATCGACTTTTGCGGAAACCATTATTCGAACATTGTTTGAAATCGACTTTCGGGAAAAACCATTATTCGAACATTGTTCGAAATCGACTTTCGCGAAAAACCATTATTCGAACATTGTTCGAAATCACTTTCGCGAAAAACCATTATTCGAGCATTGTTCGATATCGAAGATGGCGAAGAAGATTGTTCTAATATTGTTCGTTATCGAATATTGCGGAAAAGTATTGTTCGGATATTGTTCGAAATCGACTTTCGCGAAAAACCGTTATTCGAACATTATTCGAAATCGATTTTCGCGGAAAACCATTAGTCGAGCATTGTTCGAAATCGACTTTCGCGAAAAACCGTTATTCAAACATTATTCGAAATCGATTTTCGAGGAAAACCATTTTTCGAACATTGTTCGAAATCGACTTTCGCGAAAAACCATTATTCGAACATTGTTCGAAATCGACTTTTGCGAAAAACCATTACTTGAACATTGTTCGAAATCGACTTTCGCGAAAAACCGTTATTCGAACATTGTTCGAAATCGACTTTTGCGGAAACCATTATTCGAACATTGTTTGAAATCGACTTTCGGGAAAAACCATTATTCGAACATTGTTCGAAATCGACTTTCGCGAAAAACCATTATTCGAACATTGTTCGAAATCACTTTCGCGAAAAACCATTATTCGATCATTGTTCGATATCGAAGATGGCGAAGAAGATTGTTCTAATATTGTTCGTTATCGAATATTGCGGAAAAGTATTGTTCGGATATTGTTCGAAATCGACTTTCGCGAAAAACCGTTATTCGATCATTATTCGAAATCGATTTTCGCGGAAAACCATTAGTCGAGCATTGTTCGAAATCGACTTTCGCGAAAAACCGTTATTCGAACATTGTTCGAAATCGACTTTCGCGAAAAACCGTTATTCGAACATTGTTCGAAATCGACTTTCGCGGAAAACCATTATTCGAACATTGTTCGAAATCGACTTTCGCGAAAAACCATTATTCGAACATTGTTCGAAATCGACTTTCGCGAAAAACCATTATTTGAACATTGTTCGAAATCGACTTTCGCGAAAAACCGTTATTCGAACATTGTTCGAAATCGACTTTTGCGGAAACCATTAGTCGAACATTGTTTGAAATCGACTTTCGGGAAAAACCATTATTCGAACATTGTTCGAAACCGACTTTCGCGAAAAACCATTATTCGAGCATTGTTCGATATCGAAGATGGCGAAGAAGATTGTTCTAATATTGTTCGTTATCGAATATTGCGGAAAAGTATTGTTCGGATATTGTTCGAACATTGTTCGAAATCGACTTTCGCGAAAAACCGTTATTCGAACATTATTCGAAATCGATTTTCGCGGAAAACCATTAGTCGAGCATTGTTCGAAATCGACTTTCGCGAAAAACCGTTATTCGAACATTGTTCGAAATCGACTTTCGCGAAAAACCGTTATTCGAACATTGTTCGAAATCGACTTTCGCGAAAAACCATTATTTGAACATTGTTCGAAATCGAATTTCGCGAAAAACCATTATTCGAACATTGTTCGAAATCGACTTTCGTGAAAAACCATTATTCGAACATTGTTCGAAATCGAATTTCGCGAAAAAACCATTGTTCGAACATTGTTCGAAATCGACTTTCACGAAGAATCGTTATTCGGACATTGTTCGAAATCGACTTTCGTGAAAACCATTATTCGAACATTGTTCGAAATCGACTTTCGCGAAAAAACCATTGTTCGAACATTGTTCGAAATCGACTTTCACGAAGAATCGTTATTCGGGCATTATTCGAAATCGACGTTCACGAAGAATCGTTATTCGGACATTATTCGAAATCGATTTTCGCGGAAAACCATTAGTCGAGCATTGCTCGAAATCGACATTCGCGAAAAACCGTTATTCGAACATTGTTCGAAATCGACTTTCGCGGAAAACCATTATTCGAACATTGTTCGAAATCGACTTTCGTGAAAAACCATTATTCGAACATTGTTCGAAATCGACTTTCGCGAAAAAACCATTGTTCGAACATTGTTCGAAATCGAGTTTCACGAAGAATCGTTATTCGGACATTATTCGAAATCGATTTTCGCGGAAAACCATTAGTCGAGCATTGCTCGAAATCGACATTCGCGAAAAACCGTTATTCGAACATTGTTCGAAATCGACTTTCGCGAAAAACCGTTATTCAAACATTATTCGAAATCGATTTTCGAGGAAAACCATTTTTCGAACATTGTTCGAAATCGACTTTCGCGAAAAACCATTATTCGAACATTGTTCGAAATCGACTTTTGCGAAAAACCATTATTTGAACATTGTTCGAAATCGACTTTCGCGAAAAACCGTTATTCGAACATTGTTCGAAATCGACTTTTGCGGAAACCATTATTCGAACATTGTTTGAAATCGACTTTCGGGAAAAACCATTATTCGAACATTGTTCGGAATCGACTTTCGCGAAAAACCATTATTCGAACATTGTTCGAAATCACTTTCGCGAAAAACCATTATTCGAGCATTGTTCGATATCGAAGATGGCGAAGAAGATTGTTCTAATATTGTTCGTTATCGAATATTGCGGAAAAGTATTGTTCGGATATTGTTCGAAA